>CM051497.1:2559515-2594461 GCA_028031935.1 Paedocypris micromegethes
CCCCCCCCCTCCGCAGAAAAAACCTGCACTTTAACGTTTAAGAATAGATTTAGTATGTCCCAAGCACTGTTAGTAAAGCGTTCCAAAAGTCACGGCTGAATTATTATTTCCACAGATTTTGTTAATTAGATAAAGGCTCACAAGACTAATAATGATTTATGTTTATGCTTGAAGAAACAATCTTCTTTAAAAAAAAAAATCAGAAAACTTAAAAAAATGCAACCTTTTCTTCAAATAGCCAAAATGGTCTAATATCTAATGCTAAGTTCAACTTATTTGTCTTTTTGTCATAAATGTTAAATAACAAAGTTTTATGACGTAGTGGAATAGCTAATACTAAAACTTCCACCAGCAATTCTTCAAACGTCCCTCCATAATAAACGTAAAAATACATTTTATTCGAGCAAAACCACAAGAGTTCACTCAGCTTTGGCGTTTTTTATCCCTATTATTTCATTGCATAACGTAAATGTCATGGATGCGAAACGTCGAGTGTTGAGGAGTCATTAGCTTCCTCCGTGCAGTGTTGGGATTAGACGTTTCTTCAGGGCTTTCTTTTCAACTGCTGCTAATAAAAAGCGAATGGAAGAACGCAGTGTTTTGGAGAGAGTTCATCGTGCGAATGTGCCATGGAACATTGTCAAATTGTCCACGTCAACATGAGCTAAATCCTGGCAGCCGCTTCCAGGCCGTTCCTCAGGCGAGCACCAAGACTTTCACTTTGCATTGTCACCACCACACAGAACGTTCTATCTTCTCTAAAACTGAGTGTTCTATCATCACAAAGTCCTGATGAAGAGGTATCATCAAACGGATTTTACACATTCAGACCAACTGTAAACTTCAACTGAAACCATCTTGAGTCATCGGCCAGTTCATCCAGGATTTTAATGTTCTAACCCCAGATGTTTAACACAAATGTTCGCCAGATATTCCATAATGGCTTGTTGGCTTTTTCAGGATGGGATCCTGGTTGGTGCTGTTGGAGCCTACGACTGGAATGGAGCTGTTCTGAAGGAGACGCGTCAAGGTAGAGTCATCCCACCCAAGTCCTCCTATCTGAAGGAGTTTCCAGAGGAACTGAAGAATCACGGCGCTTACTTGGGTGAGGAAACTAAACTAATTCCTGTAGTTTTACCAACAAACCATATTGTTAGCGGTTAAACTGTTTTTTACGGACTTGGGAGATTCACTGATAGGAATAACTTCAATTACAAAAGGTTCTTCAGCGTTAGATTTTGACAATGTCCATCGCTATAGTTCACTTTGAATTTAAAAGTACTGGCTTTGAGATACAGTCTTCTTGCTCCAAGCTCGTCACCACAACGATCTTCCGTTCTCAGGGTACATGGTTTCATCGGTGGTCTCGGCTCAGCACGGTCAGCTCTATGTGGCTGGCGCGCCGCGATTCAACCATACGGGGAAAGTTGTCATCTTCACCCTGAACAACAGTGGAAACCTGAGCATGCTTCACTCGCTTCGCGGACAGCAGGTGATGCCAACTGATGCCACAAAACTACAATGCCAGTGATCTGCTAGGTTACCCAAAAGTTTTGGTCATATTTTACACGATCGATTTCGGGTATTTGGATCTCATCAAGACACAAAAGTATGGGACTTTTTTACTGGCCAGATTAGTGAATGAATGAATGAATAAACTTTATTGATCCCACAGTGAGGAAATTCAATGTCCGGAACAGGCAATTGCCAGAATAGAATACAATAGAATAGAATAGAATTCCTTAATTGTCATTGTATCACGGGGTTACAATGAAATTGGTATTGCTACTCTGTTTGGTGCAAAAAGAAAGATGTGATAAGGGTAAAATTTACACACTGAATAACCAATATGAATAATTAAAATATATTAAAATATGGTCCAAAATTTTGAAGACAAGAAACGGTTTAATTATAACACAAGGTACAAGAATAAGAAACAAGAAATAAGAAACAAGAACACAAGAAACATGCAATTGACAGAATATTCATACGTAGAGCAAAAGGCAAACACAAATAACAGAAAGTGGCGGGTGCCAGTGGTGTAGTGCTCAAGATAAAAAGTGTCAGAAGATTATTGGGGAGAAATTTTAGTGCAAACAAGCCAAAAATATTCAGCTTTCGAAATAAGATTTGGTCCAAGACAAGCGGCTGTGTGTATGCTAAGACCGAATGAAGTTGAATTTTGTACATTTTTTATAATGTATATTCCTCACGATATAAATATTCATGTATTCTTACAATTGTCTCGCTGGATCGATGGTGTTTGATTGGCATAGCAGACGAGTTGATCATGTGAAGCTTGTGTGGACAGGAGGCGGTGTGTGAAGATCTAGCGCAGTCACACGTTCCAGATGCCGGGCGTCTCTGCGGACCATAAGCATTTCATCTGCATGTGTGTGTGTGGCTGTGTGCAAATGTGTGCAAAAAACACTCACACACCACCATCAGCCTGTTGTGCAGCCCTCGGGGAAGCACTTAGACTGAAAAGTGCGTCTACTGGTCGCAGACATTAGTCAAGCCCACAACACATTTGAAGGAAAGCAAGTTAATGTACAGTGATGTAATGACAGATGAAGATGAAGACATGTGCTTGAAAAAAAAAATCTCATAGCCTTATATATGTACGTATATAGTTTATGGCAGGGGTGGCCAACCTGCGGCTCTTTAACTAGTTTCATGCGGCTCTTCAGGAGCTTTCTGATGACATGAGTCAAATATGCACACAATGTTAACTGTTGAAAAATAACCAATATTGTCATGTTGGTGTGGTTATTTTCATTAAATCTGGCAGAGCAGAGGTCTGTGTGTGCGTGTGTGTTACATACAAGATTAAGGAATGGGATGATGTTTATGTGTGCACATGTGTATGATGTGGCTCTTTGCAGCTCTTTGTGACTCTAACGCAGAAAAATGTGGCTCTTAGTTTCTGACTGGTTGGCCTGGTCTATGGCATTGTATTAACTGAACTTTGGCCTGGACCTGAAAGGATTGTTGTGAGCTAGAATTAGTTATGCGCTATTGCACCATGCAATAGCATTTAGAAAAAGAACAATTGAACGCTAATCAAGTTATACTGTGTGCTTCCTGTTTAGATCGGGTCGTATTATGGCAGTGAGTTGGCACCAGTTGATCTAGACGACAACGGCTTGACAGACCTTCTTCTGGTTGGAGCGCCCATGTACTTCCACAAAGGCTGGGAGAAAGGGCTCGTCTACATTTACAACATCCACTCACAGGTGATTTACATTTAATTTAATTACATAGATTTGGCAGGTGACCTATAGTGACCAAAGTGACTTATAGAATAACCAGACATGTTTAGTGACTTGCCCTAGAACTGTCCGGTATTCACAAGCCATACTTTCTACTAATACACACGTTTAGTCATTTATCAGACACTTTTATCCTAAGCGACTTCTAAGTCGGTACAATTGTTTTACAAATCCACAATTTCCTGCTTTCCCTGGGAATCGAACCCATGATTTGGTGTTCCAAACACCAGTGCCCTACGTAAACCTATACCAGACTCCCTCCTTTGCTAGGCCACTTCTTTACTAGGCCATTGCTATTCCAGACCACTCCCTTACCAGGCCACACCTTTACTAGGCCACTCCTATACAAGACCACTACTTTACTTGGCCACTTCGATTTCACACCACTCTTTTACTATAACATAATCTCTCGTACATCAATATACTTGTATTCTTTGTTACTCTTACTTCAAGTCACTAGGTCTCTTACTATCCAGGACATAAATGCACAAGGTTACTCAAAAACAGACCTATCACTGTACAGTTCTGTTTTATATCTTTATTCGGCAGGGTCATTTTATACTAGTTGGGACTCTTGGACCATCTGATCAGACCCATGATTCTCGGTTTGGTGCGGCCATCTCTTCTCTACCGGACCTGAATGGAGACGGCTTCAGTGACCTGGTAGTTGGTGCCCCACTGGAGGATAAGCACAAGGGTGCGGTCTATCTCTTTTACGGAAGTCAAAATGGCATCCAATCCAAATACAAACAGGTAAGACACAGGCAAAAAGTTGTCAAGTCCATTCTTGTTTAGATGTTTTTTGTGTTGTTCTTAGAGAATCGCTGGTGGTGATATCTCCCCACTCCTTTTTTATTTTGGCCGCAGTGTGCACGGGATGATGGATGTGAATGGAGATGGACTGGTAGATTTGTCTGTTGGGTCTTTGGGAGCAGCTGTTCTTCTTTGGTAGGTTCTGGAGGTCCAAGCTCTCCAGCAATTCCTTATACAAAGACTGTCAAGTCATTGGTGGATAAAATTCAAGGATGTTCTCTGTTTGTCTTTTGCACAGGTCACGCACTGTTGTTCGTGTGGGCATCTGGGTTTTTTTTGAACCCTCTAAGATCAACGTTTTCAATAAAGACTGTGTGCGAAATGGCCGAGAGGTGTCGTGCATGCTGGCAACCATCTGTCTGAATGTGACGGCACGGACGCCAATGCCAATCACAGAAGCAGTCGGTGAGTAACAGGACTTTTTTTCAGCTACTAAGACTTTTACTGAAGAGCATTATTACATGTTAAGCAGGGGTGTAAGGTACTTGAGTAAATGTACTTCGTTACTATGGTTTTGGCTACTTTGTATAAAAAATGACTTTTGTATAAAAAACTTTTACTCTCTACTCCACTGCATTTCTGATTGAGTAGCAGTACTTTTCACTCCACTACATTTGAACGAACACTTATAACACGGTATTTATCGACAAGCCGGAATCGATTTATACCGCGGTTAATTTCTTGGGCGGACGAGGCGAGTATCGCCATCTTTAGGCTGCTGAAGGTAATGGACGCTATTTGTGAATTAGAAACCACAAGAACGCGAATTAGGTGCGTAAAAATGTGTTTTACAAATGTTATTATATAATATATAATTTTAAATAATACATATATTATATAATTTACTAATCAGATTAATCGTTTTATTTTATATCTACTTGCAAATCTAAGTGATTGAGACTGACTTTTTGTTCTTTTTATCTACTTTGTTCTACCAGTTTTCAAACATTGAGGTTAAATTCTGTTTCTGTATTGGAAAACAATAGTTTGTTTTCACATTTCTTTTTTTGGGGCCTATATTGAGCACAAATAAAAATACTTCTTAATACTCAAGTTCTTTTCAAATTGGATACTTTGCTACTTTGACTCGAGTCTTTTTCTAATTGGTGACTTGTTACTTGTATTGGAGTAATTTTTACACTAAGTATCTGTACTTTTACTCAAGTATGGCTGTCCACTCATTACACCCCTGATGTTAAGTGTCTAAATCAGAGGAACCGGTTTTACCGACCGGTACAGAAGAGACTGGCACCAGTGAGCCACTTTCCCTAGAGTTTTTATTCTAGTTGTGATTCGAAGTGTTGAAGATGATCATATGCTTTCAGCTCTAACATACCACTGGGGTTTCGAAGAGAGCGGATACTTCCAGAAAGCCGTGCTGGACGGTCCAGACCTCCAGCCATCCAGAGATGTGGCTCTACTGCAGGACGCGGAACAATGCCAGCAAATCCATTTCCACGTACATGTGAGCAACTGTTTGTTCATTTACGTCGACTGGTAGAGCAACTTTCATTAGAAAACCCTGAGTAACAAAATGCAACGCCACGAAAATTTTGTCCCGAGTTGCAAAAAATATTCGACACACAAACAAACTCGTCTGTTTCTTACCGTGAGTGTGCATGAATGAGACGGTCCAGAAATTCAAATTCTAAGCATTTGTAAGGCTCTTTTCACAGTCTCAAAGCGGACATGTGAATATGTAAGAGGGTTGTTGCTTTTTATTAATTAGTTGTGTTAAGAAAATGGCTATGATTATCACTATCGCCATGACCATGACCAGTGAGCAAACACATATGCGGCAGTGGCCAGGTAAAAACCTCTCTAACCCGGCTCACCGGTGCCAGTCTCCTCTGGCATTCTAACACTACAAAATCGGTGCGTTGGTTGTTCCGTGCCATTTTAATGATGGTTCCAGAAGAAGTTTCCCTCTTGAGTGGGGAAGGAGGCGGCTCCATTTCTCCACTTAAAACAGCGTCATCAGGTCTACAGAGGTCCACGGGGCATCATAGAAAAGATTAACCCGAAGCTCCTGGGAGATTCCATGTTCCCAAGCAGTCTGAAAGATGTCGTGTCCATCTGGTGGCACGACACTCCTCCGGGCGGTCGTACAGCAGTCGGTGATCAGGAGAGGAGTGAAAGACAGAAAAAACAAAGCAATTAGGAAAACATGAAGTACCATAATTAAAGATTAATGAATTAATTAAGTACCATTAATTGAAGGTGCAGGTGTGATTCGGTTCCGAGCACTAGACTAGGCAGCCTTTCTATACGTTTATATTAACTTATTCTGTAAGTTATTATAACAGGTTAATATACGCTTCGTTGAAGAGACGCGTATTCCGTCTAGACTTAAATTGACTCACTGATTCTGAGTCTCAAATTGTGCTTGTGTAGAACACAGTTGTTTAATATTCACGCACAAAAAATACATTAAAAAATCAACAAAAACACTGGTTATTTTCACATAAAACATAAAATAACCCGTGTCTCTGTCAGGTGTTGCTCTACATGAACCGCGCTGGTAATCAAGACAAAGCTTGAGTTCAATGAACTATTCTCGCTGGGTGTTGCACTCTATACAGACCGTGCAGAACTTTATGACGGCGTCAGTTCCGTGTCCGCGCTTGCCGATTTGCATGAAATAATAAAAAAATGGCGGTAACCAGTTGATGTGAGATTGTCCGCTGTATTATTATATTCTGTATCTTTATAAACAAATCTATAATAAAGTAAACAACTGCTATGTAACACATTTTATTGTATTTATTAATAGTTTATCATTAGTTAAAAACAAATGTTTGTCCGAATTCATGAAGTCATGGCACGGATTAAATGAATTACATGTAAAATGCGGCTCAGCTAACGAAATTTTAATTAACGGATTATTAAGTCGGGGTACGAGAAAATGTTTCTTAAATAACTGTTCTGTTTATTGATACACAGATGTATGAGTATTAAATACACAGATGTTAATAAGTGCGTTTTCTTACACAGGAAGTGACAGACTACTCGCGGCCCCTGACATTCACGGTGAAGGTCGGACTCAGAAGCTCAGATGGCGGTCCGGTGATGGACGATGGATGGCCCACCAGTCTAAAGTCTGAGGCAAGACAGATGAGACGGGAACAGACTAAAAAACAGATGACAATCTCTCGCCATCTATTACTTCAATTCATCTAATACTTGAACAATTCATTTAACACTTGTTCTAATCTCTCTCTTTCTCTCTATCTCTCTCGCCCTCACCTTGACAAGCTTTCTTTCCCTCTTCCTCCTCTATCTTCTACTTTCCTCACCCTCGTCACTCATTCGCCCTCATCCCACCTTCTCTTTTATTTCGTGTTCCATCCATCTCTCTTCTCATTCTTGCTCTATTCCTCTGATTCTAGTTGCCGTTCTGGAATGGCTGTGAGAGTGACGATCAGTGTGTTCCCAACCTCATCCTACAGAGCAGCTCCGACCTATCAGATCGCAGGTTTACTCTCTCTTCTTATGTGGGTGTCATTCCATCTCAAACTCTCTCATCTTTATCTCTGTTTCTCTTTGTCTCTTGGTCATCTCTCTCCATCCCCTCGCCGTCAATCTCTGTTTCTTACTTTGAGCCATTTTGGGCTTTTAGAAACGTCACAACTTTTTGTGTCACATCAACTGTTCTCCTGTGGTCTGTCTCTCAGGCAGTTCTGTGGGCCGCAGGAGCGCTGGGCGTGGCCACTGTGTGTCCACCAGAGGGCGAGCAGTAGCGAGCGGGTGGTGGAGTCCGGCCGCAGGAAGGTTCTGGTGGAGTCACGTCTGGAGAACAGAGGAGAGCATGCCTACGGAACACTTCTTCACGTCACACACTCTCCGAACCTCCGCTTCTCCAGCCTGGTGGTCAAGGTCAGCATCAGGGTTCGACGACCTGTCCCAACAGGCATTATAGTTTCTCCTTCATCTTTCAGGCCCCGTCTGACATTGAGGTGGAGTGTCCGAATTTCAGCGACTCAAGTCTGTATCGGATCTGCAACGTCAGTGCTCCCTTCATGAGGTCACACAGTCAGGTGAGACCTTCGCGCTCTTCTGGACTTCTGGGGCTTTGGTTCTCATGAAGGAAACGAATCCAACTCTGCGGCAGGTTTTGTTTCGACTGGAGCTGGAGTTCAGCAGATCGATCTTCCTGAACTACATCCATATCAGCCTGAAGGCGTCCAGGTGACCTCACGGCCTTTCACACAGGAAACAGTATCTATAGTCATAAACATCCCATTAAACAGATAATTACTGAGAATTGAGGGGGTCACGTTTTTTAAAACACCTTATTTCAGTGTGTGTGTGTGTGTGTGTGTGTGTGTTTTTGGTGTGTGTGTGTGTGTGTGTGTGTGTGCAGTGCTGGAGAAGAGATTTCTCCAAAGGACAACATCAATGACCTATATCATAGTCTGAAGTACGAAGCTGATGTTCTCTTCACAAGGTGAGTGTGTGTGTGTGTGTGTGTGTGTGTGTGTGTCTCTCCCGCTTCTTTTTTGCTCAATTTGTCTCTTTCTCTCTCAGGGATTCCAGTCCAGTGCACTTTGAGGTCAGACCCGGTCTTGCTGTCGGAGACGAACCGTCCTTCAACCTCTCGTATCAGGTGAACACCATCCACCAACCCCCTAAAATCTCACTAGATCCTTTGCTGAATGTCTTTTTCGGAGACATATGGGATTCTCCTCCAACAACTGAACCCCGTCCAAACTCTTGATCCTGCAGATTCAGAACCTTGGCCTGTTCCCCGTGTCTGAGCTTCTCTTCACGCTCAACGTCTTCTCCATGACTAGAAACTCAAACTCGCTCCTGCAGCTCTCAGACCTGGACGTGGATCAGGTTCACATCTCAGTTGTGCGTCCAGGCAGATGTGAAGGTCAGTAATGGTTGGCGTTTGCTGTTCTCAGACGACGGGCTCGCGCTGCAGCGTTCCACGTCTGGTGGTGGCTGGCTCGTCTCTGGAGGAAGATCTTTCTCTCAGCAGACACCTGGTAAATTTCACACTCTGACAATCCGACAGCCTGGATTGGGTTTCAAACCATCTGTTGTGGGCTGGTTCTGGCTCTCTACAGAACGGCAGCAGCAGCGATGCTTTGTTCGCCCAGTGTCGGATCAACCTTCTCCCTCAGAGAGACCTCAGCGTCCGTGCGTCTGGACGACTCAATCTTCCGTCTTTACTGACCGTGAGTTTACAGCTGATTCCTCCAGGACACAGTGAATTGAAAACCACTCCTTCCTGAAAATAAGACCTGGTGAAGATCTGCACGTTCCATCTCAAATGATAACGAATCCCTTTTAATTCAGTTCTCGGACTAAAACATTTTAAAAGTAATTTCTGAAAATTGACAAAAACATATTACGTACATTTATATAAGTACTTTTTCTTATATCCTTTAGGGAAAAAAATAAACATGTTTTTTTTTATATTTTTATTATATTTTAATACTAATAGGACATTTTAGTGAATATTACGACATTTGAACAACATTTAAAATATTCTGCAAAAGTATTTGTAAACAGAAATAAAAGCACTAAGAATTTTGTAAATTAACAGTAATTTTGTAGTGCTTTTTTACATTTTGAACACACCATGACCAAGAAAAATATCACCGTTTGAACGTAACTCTGTATCGAGTAAGTGACTCTAAAGGATGTTAAACATTGAAGGGAACGTCAAGTAATGGCCGGTAACCAAAACTTACAAAGGATTTTTTTGGGGCTGCTTCTAAGAATTCTGTCGGGCAAAAGTGAGTTTCTGTAGCGTTGAACCCTGAGATGTCCTGATCTTCTTCTCATCTAGATGAGGTTCAAGAGGTTGGACGTGCTGGTGACGGCTGCGGTGGAGCTGAGCCCATCCAGTCCGATGTTCCTCCGTGAAGAGCGGCCCGTGAGACTCGTGAGTGCGACCTGTGCACAACTTCATGTTCATCTTTTATGCAATTTTTTTTAAGATTCACACATTTTTTTAATTATATTGGCATAATTTGAAATGCAAATATTGGCATTAACTCTTAAATCCACTTTATACATTTTCATTTCAACAGATCCTGCATCTCGTTCGTTGACGTGCGTTGTGTGTGAGACTTTTATTTAATTGTTTATTACAATGTTGTAGATAATCCTGGAGATCCGGAAGGAGGAAGATTATCAGATTCCCATCTGGGTGATCATCGGGAGCAGCCTGGGCGGCCTGCAGCTTCTAGCCTTGCTGGTTCTGGCCCTCTGGAAGGTTCTGAGATGCTTTATGTGACATACACACACCCTTGTGTGAAACCAGTATTTTTGAATGGACAGAATTGTTGTCTATCATTGCAGACAAAAGTTGAAATAGATTGATTATATTCCATATTCCATACAAATTATGCGCTAAAATGCATTCATTTTCAACTCCTTTTAAGTCCATCTACCAACTGGACTTTGAATCGATATTTCACATAATACATCATCTTCAGTAATTACAGCAAATATTGCACGAAAAAACAGACAAATGAAGGTGAAGTAAAGGAAATGTCTCTTTCTTTGCAGCTTGGTTTCTTTAAGAGGCAAAAGAGAAAAACAGACGATGGTGAAAACGACGCCAAGAACCTGGAAGACCGGTAAAACGAACGCCTCCATTACAGCCAATCGCTCAGGGACTTTATATAAATGGGTGTGTCCTAACACCTGCTAGTGAATTAGACGGACGCAGGTACTGCTCAGCTCCTCCTTCCCAGCAATCGACGCTCTCATTGGCTACACTGCCACGCCAATCAAACCAGACAGGGCGCTCTCGTTTCTGAGCTTTGCATGCGTCAAAACCAAATGCTCTAGTTCAATAAATCCATTATGTATAAATACAAATAATCGGTAATATAGTGTTAAGTGTGTTTGTCAAATAACGAATCTCGGATTGAAGGAACTTGCACATTGTACAGAATTGTGAAACTTGAAAGTCAACAATTGTCGCTTGCAATAGTTCACAGAACAATTGCAATAAGATTGAATTATGAAGTATGTGAGAGATTTATTTTTTATGTTATTCTAATTAATGGAGTGTCACAAAGCAACGGTTCAAAATACTTCTTACTCTAAGTATTATATTTAGGTATCTGCAAGTAGAATTATAAATGTCTGTGTAAAATTAGGAGCTGATGTTTTTGTGACAATATTTCTGTGTAAATTATTCAAATGTGCAATGTGAAAACATCGATGTGTGACAGTCTCTCAGTGTAATGGGATTCAAGACATGGAACAAATACGATTGTGTGAAAATCATTAAATTAACTGAATGTTTTACCGAGCCGGTGTATTAAAATAATTTAAATGATCATAAAAGCCTCCGTTTCTGATTTAATACACTATCAAATACAAAAACTATAAAACATGCTTTTAACAAACAGACACACAACAAGAGGAAGAAAAAATAATGAACAATGTAAGCTTGTCAAAAAAATCTTACAGACTTATTAGTTTTTCGTTATTATTTAATTTGTCATACTTAAAATTGAAATCAGAACTAGAATCTAAAAACATCCTCCAGATTTATTTGTGTAGATATGCGCAAACACATGAGCAGGAAGACAACAGCACCGTCTGAAATAAGGCCCGACAAGAACCATCAGAAACAAACTACAATCATAAATAACACATTAAAGGCCCCTTTTTGGGTTACAGGCACATTCGTATCTTTAAAAAAAGAAAAAAATGGTTCTCCCCAGGGTTCAGTCCTCGGACTTTTCACAATTCAAAAATATAAAATAGACCTTATTTTAAATAAAGCTCTCAATGGATAACAATGAAAAATAAACCGAAACATGACAAAGACAAACAAATTATTTGAGCAATTTAAAAAAAAAAAAAAAAAGGCATTAGTTAAAACCATCCACAGACACTCGAAATCCACAATTTCTGGTCAGCATGTTAAACAACTGTCTAATTAAATATAAAAACACGACTTTTGGAAGTCACAAAAAGATCTGGGACAAAAAAAAACCAGTGGTGATGGTGTAAACAGCTAGAATCAGGTTTCCAGTTCAGTGCGCACGTCAGTGGATCTCCACAAACTCCTCCAGGCTCTTGGGGATCTGGTCACGGTACAAGATCTGATGCTTCCGGACGGCTCGAGCCGCCAAGCACTTCAGACTCATCTTCATCTGGGTCTTCAGGAGGATCTCAGAAACACCGGTGGTGCTCTTGTCCAGGGGAGTCTTCTTCTGGTTGTTGGTCATGTCCGTGTGCGCGCCGGCCTCCACCAGGCTGATGATGATGGTGTGGAGCGTGAGGAAGTCGCTGATGGGACGGTTGTACTGTACGATGATGTGCAGGGGGCTGTTTCCATCATAGTCCACGGCGTTGACCTGGGCGCCGCAGTCCAGCAGCAGCTTGGTGACCTGGGCGTTGGGGAAGCTACAGACGTCGTTGGTGTGGAAGTCGTCCACGGGCGTGCTGGAGCTGGCCGCCAGGTGCAACAGCGACGAGCCCTCGCGGGAGCGCGGGTCCATTCTTAGCAAGTCGTAGATCTGCTTGTTGATGCGCGCCCGCTCTTCCTCGTCACACTGCGTTTTAGTGGAGATGCACACCAGGTAGAGGAAGGTGAAGACGTTGGATTCGTAAATTTCGGCGACCGCTGGCAACTCGGAATCGGTACACGTCTGGACACGCCACATGCTACGACTGATCTCCAGGGCGCTGGCGCGCAGGATGTGCTCCACGTCTGATGGCCGGACCGGCTCCTTCAGGTAGACCATCTGCGAGAAGACTTGAGCAAACCTCAGCAGGTCCTTATGGGTGTTGCGCTTCCCTTGTTGGCGTAGGTGCAGGGCGTGCAGCCAGAGTTTGATGCACTGCTCGAAGTCCATGCTATCGGCGTAGACGGCGCCGCGGTAGATTATGGGATGCGACACGTCTAGGTTCTCCGCACCTAGGATCCGTTCCCGAATCATCAGGCCTTCCATGTGCAACGCGTCCCTGTTGTCTCTGATGGACTCCAGCTCCTGGAGCGTCCGGCACTCCGGCCTCGCTCCGTACGCCTGCACCGGGGAAGGCAAGACTTTGACGATGGGCTTCTCGGGATCCTGATGTCGCTCTAGCATGGCCAGATACAAGTAGTTGTAGGTCTTCAATATGTCGTAATGCTCCCGGTCGTTGGCGAAAGACGCCCCGAGAAGTTCCAGCGCCTCGATGCGGCTGTGCGCGTCACAGTCCGTGTGGGAAAGCAGCAGCTCCACCACGTCAGCTTTACAGCTCTCCGCTGCCACCTTCAGGGGCGTCATGCCATGACCGTTGGCCACCATGGCCGCCAGGCATCGTACCAGCTCCTTCACAATGTCCAGGTGCCCGGCCTCGGCGGCAAAGTGCATGGCGGTGGCTCCGCAGTGAGCCTTCACGTTAGGGTCCGCGCCGCGCTTCAACAGGAAGTGAACTACTTCAGTGTGGCCTTTGAAGGCGGCGATCATCAAGCAGGTGTTGTTGTATTTGTTGGCGATGCTGATGTCCGCCGTGTGATCCACAAGGTATTCCACGATGTCTAGGCGACCGTCAAAGCAGGCCGCCCGCAGCGGGGTGGAGTTCGTCAGAGTGGTGTGGTTCACGTTGGCGCCGTTTGAGACCAACAAGCGGACCACCTCGAAGTGCCCGCCGCCCGCTGCGCACCAGAGAGCCGTGGCTCCGTCGATGATGTACCTGTAACAGCAAAAAACACGGCAGATGTCATTGAACTGAAATGCGTTTATTAGTCCCACAGTGGGGAAATTGTATCTTACAAAAGCTGACAGGTAAGGGAGAAAGAGAGAATATGTATGTAAAACATTCTATAAAAAAAAATATACAAAAAAATTGCACAAAAGTCCCTAGGGTTAATAGTGGGAGATGCGTCAGCACGGTGGCTTTGGCCTCGTAACGCTAGGCCGTTTTCAACGTTCATACATACACATTAGAATAACATAGAAGCTATAGAAGACAAGGTCCAGAAGACTGATAAATTAAGTCTATATTTTTATCTGCAAGACTTTAAATCCAAACATTTGGTTTGGTCTGTAACTCACTTTTTTACTTTTTAAAACGTTCTGCCACTGAGATAAGGGATTTATACATAAAATTGGGATAACAAAATGTAATGTTTTTTTTAAATACACAAGCACACTCGGGTTTTTTTAAAGTTGAATAAAAGGAAACTCACCCGTCAAACCTAATGTTCCCCGTCTGCTCGGTGTCCACTTTGTAGTGTTCCAAAAGGAGCCGGACCACCTTGTCGTGGCCGTTCCGGGCCGCGATGATAAGTGGAGTGGAGCTCTGGTCGCCCACCTGGGTGACGTGCTCCAGCAGGAAGCGGGTGTGGCCCGCGGGGTGGTTCAGCAGCAGGGCGGCCAGGGTCAAGACTCGCCCTTCGCTGGACGCTTTGTGGACATACTGGGCCAGGGACTCCATCCGGGCCACAGCCGGAACCTCCGCCATCTGTGCAAGATTCGCCCACTGATTTCAGAGCAGATCAACCTGCCTCCCATTAAAAAGATTGAGCCCAACAGCTCATATATGGAACACCACTGGTTTGGTCAGGTGATGAGACATCACAGTAGAGAGATTAAAAAAAAACTATCCGATTGGACGGAGACTGTAAAACAATAACTAAAAGTGAACTGCAGTGAAAGTCTTCAAAACGACGAAATCGCGTTAAATCATGGACGACAAGTTGTACAGACAAAACAGTTGTTTTGAAAATCTTCCTATAATTTTAGACGCACTATTTTGATTCTCAAAACGCCCTGATTGATTGTTTTCGTCCGAGTACCGATTTACTTCCATAAAGTAACGTTAAATTGCCGCATTCACTCTTTTCTTTGTTTTGTTTCTTTTATATCAGAATATGTCCGCGACAATGTTCGTCATTTGCCCAATCGAACGAGAAACGAAACCGCGTGTAGTAAAGATCACGTCGGTGCTCAAAAAGCTTATTTATTTCACCTCTGAGTGAAAGGCTAGCGGAAGTTATAACAGGGGCGACGGCGTGTCACTTCCGCTTCCAGTGACTAAATTCTTGATAAAAGCCCCACATTTTAAACCACTTCTATATACAAATTGTCGCTTTTTAGAAAAGATTCAACAGTAATGGTCAAAAACAAGAGAAGCTTTTCGGACAATTGTATTAAAATGTGAAGTGTTGCAAACGATATGTTCAGCGGTCTATCTTGTTTGTTTGTTTGTCCGTCTGTGCATCTATGTATATATCTATTTATATAAATGTACATTTTTTTATGTACATAGCGAGAGGGGGGTGGAGTTCACATTGTGTTGTTTTTGGAGATCGCAGTGGTAATATTTTACACCAATAATGCAAATGAAGAAATAAATCAAATCAGATCCATAAAGCCGCACAGTAATAGCAGTGATGTGAGGCGCAGCGGGAGATCCTGAGATGAGTAAAACAAATCAGATGAGATGGAAATGTTTCCTCTGCGTGATTTGTTTCTCAGTAAATGGAAGGATTCTGGCCGCCTCGCAAAATTCCATTACCTTCCTGCTGGAGTTCCCGTCTGCGACCTCATAATGAGGATTCGGGATTTACTTGAGTATTAAACTTTACCGGCTGATCCGACTCATGTTAAGACGAGACGACACATCAGCACTTAATGGTGAAATGATTTGCTGCGGCATCTGTGAGTGCGACGCGCATAAATAAATCCGGTTTCGGGCAGATGCGGCGCGGAGACGGACTCGCCTGACTGCCGGATGTGAGCGAATGATTATTATGAGTTCTGAATCCTACGACCTCAGGTGATTCACGCCTGTTTCATAACATCAGAAAGTGAAATCTGTCTGTATCTCTGTCTTTTTCTAGGTGTCTATCGACTATCGGTTGCTTGGTTGGTTGATTTGTATTAACCCATGTACCATGTCTCTCTGTCTGTCTGTTCATATGTCTGTTCACCTGCCTGTCTATCTATTGTAATATCTACTTATATCTATTTTTACAGATTATCCATACTTTGCTTGGTTTGTGCACTATGACATACGTCAGTCTTTTTCAGTGTTCGCGCGCCCTCTACAGTTAAAACGAACAGAGATTATTGTTCAGAATGTTTAGCCTTAAAGTTTTATGCCTCTGTTTTATCCTCCGTCTGTCTGTTTATTTGTTTTTTTTTTTGTCATATCATCTGTCAGCTTTCCACTCAGTGTATGGATTTTTGATTTACTTTACTTTACAGTAATTTAGCAGACGCTTTATCCAAAGCGACGTACATTTCATTACAATTTTTTTTTAATTCAGCAAATTCCTGCTGGAAAATGGAGCTACTGGGGAAGCTAAATTTATCATTTGTTTATTCATTTAAGACTGAGTAAGTATTCCTAATTGTTGGCCTTGAATTTACCGAAGATCCTCCAGCACAGAAACCATTAACAAAGACTTGAACCATGGTGCAGGTTGAACCATGTACAGAATGGAAACTTTCTATAGCTTTTCTTTCACAGGCTCCTTATCACAACTCCCGCTGGCTGGTCGAGATCTCTTTGTCATCTATCCGACTTCCACAGACTCCTCCGGAACCTACAGGCCTTCCAGAACCTTCTCAGACATTAGAAGCGGTCTGCGAGCTGTCAGACGTCTGAGCCAACAGTGTAAACTCTGCTTATACCAATGAAAACAATCTCAAAGTGCGTCGGAGTCTCTCAATGAAACTTTACAATAACAATCCGACTCTCCTTGTCCAGAAAGTCCAGATATGGAGATGCCGATTCACCTCAGAAGATAAACAGGCTGCAGTTGGGAGCGGAGATCAAGCTCAGCGTCTTGTGAAATCGCCATGCACGAAAATGCAAAATCCCAACGCCATCCGGCTGTTGTTTCCCATGCTGTTTCTGGCAGATTGGTCCTGGATTGCTCCTCCACGCTCCTTGCTCCGCTGCTCCAGCAGATCCGAGAGGAGGAGATCCTGGAGGCCATGCATGAGGCTGACGGATGGAGAGAATAGAGCCTCATCCTGGCTTCTGAGCTCAGGGCTCGGCTGACAGCACACGGAGAACGTCTCAGAGCGAGACGATAAATCTTGAACTTTGAATATGCCATTATAGTTAATGGCAAAGTCCTGCGACTTATAACTGAACTGTCCACTTCAGACCTGATTTCTTGCATTTCATTGTCCACTTAGTTCATTGTTCACTTAAGAGCATTTATTCCTCAAAGCAAGTTACTGTTTTTTTTATTATTTAAATATTTATTTATATATTCTGTGCATGTTTAATTGATTTTCATTTTGTAACAATAGGCAGCTAGAGTCAAGCCATATTTAATTCGTTATTGTCGTGTGCATTGGCCATTAAACGATCATGATTCTGAATTGTGTTTTGTTGGACGCATTTAACATATTCTCCTTTTTTATTTTTCTCAGAGGTCTGTGATGCAATAGACTGTTCGTTGCGCCATCATTTGGCTTTCTCTGGTATTCAAACCCACCACTCACTGTTGAAAACATCAGCCCTATGATTATAAGAATGAAAGAGTTATGTTTGGATACATGTTTCTACATTACTTCAACAACAAATTTGTGTTTTTTTTTGTGAAATTGTGAAAAATTTAATGATGAAAGCTAACGGTGACGTTCTTCCCACCTTAGAAACCCCTGAAGTATTTGTGCCGATAAAGAACCTGCAAAATCATTAACGAAGTGTGGGACTGTTCCCGTGCTGAAGCAGATGCGTCTATGGGGATCTTGTGGGGGTCGCTGACGTGGTCTTTGCTATTTTTACTTTAATAATGGATTCCGTAATCTGTAGGTTTGCTTCCACGTGTTCATCTGGTTTTCACAGTGTGGCCGTGTGTGGGTGCCATGTGTCATGTGACGCAATACTTTTTGCTGCCCTCTTGTGTTAGGAAAATGTTAAAAGTTTTACAATTTACGCACACACACACGCACGCACGCACACACACATTTAGTTGCATTCCTTGGTTGAATGATAGAAACGTACACTGTTCTTTAACATTTAAAATGATTAATTTGTCTTATATTTTTGAATAAACGTCAATGACATTATATTTATTTAAATAATACAAATGTGTATACAAATATATAATCAAAATGTGTAAAAAATTATGAATGACTAAAATACTGACATTTCTTATAGTTTTAAACTAAAGAGTGAAACAGTTTTTTTGTGTTTGGTTCAGTACTAAAGATTAAACATGTTTTTCTTAACGTTTCAGGTGAAACCATAGTTGAACCATAAAGGCCATAAATGTTGCAGTTGTCGTGTTATCGTCTGTCTGTCTGTGCTCATAAAATAAAGCCGTGGTTCGGATTTAGGCTGTAATCCTCCGAGCCGCTGTCAAATGTTAATGATGGGGAATAACAGTAAATGCTGGAGCCTTCGTAATTGTGTTGATGAGGAAAACAAACACCTCTACGATAAGATGGACTTTATTGTGCCCTTCAAATGGACCACGTACAGTATAGTAACACTGTTTACATTAATTTCCTTTCGGACCAGCGCCTTCACATTAGGTCAGTCACACACTTTATCACATTTACTTTCGCTGCCTTTAATTATTCCTGAATTTCCAGGCTGTAAATTCACAAAAATGAGGTCGAGAACCAGACGCTGCTGCAAAACCTGCTGCGTTTGCAAGACATTTAGTGAGATACTGAACATTTTACAGTTTATTCCACCAAACATCTGATCAATGTTATGTATCAGGTTCATTTAAAATAGTAGATCTTTAGCTTTTCTAAACATAATTGTGCCATATGTTTTGATCCCATAGTAAATCTGCAGTTATGATTATCTCGTAATTTTTTAGAGTATCTAATAATATAATAATAATACATATTTTGAAACGGATTTTAAAAATTATTTTAATGTATAAGTAAATTATTTGAACATATAAAACAATTACAGTGGTATTTAAAATAATATGTGAAATATCGGCATGATAATATACATAAATAAACAGTAATTTATATTCATATCCAACAACACAGTATATAAGTAACAATATATCATTACTTTATTTAGTTAAATATATTGTAAATAGCAATGACAGAATTCATATTTTGACATAATTGCACGAGATTGTCCACTTTAACATTACTGCAAACAATAAATCTGTAAAAAAATATAATATGTGATGCAGCCGAAATATGTTTACGTCCTGCGCGCAATGGAGATGTTCGGCAGAACCATAAAGCTCGTGCTTTGAGACTTATACAGCAGACAAATGTGCACAACGTTTACGATGACAACGACTCTGCATTAACATCAAGTGATTGGTAAAACATTACGATGATGACGAGCGTCTTTGCCCTTTTTACCGCTTAATGGCGCAGTCGGTGGACGCTAACGCCTCCGTCTGCCCGTTCACCACCGACAGTCTGAACTCATCCGTCTCCATCACATTGAGGGCCACCATCGCCTGGCTGTCGTCGCGCTCCCTCGCCGTGCCGGAGAAGGGACGCATCTGGCAGCTGTTGGCGACGGCGGGAGAAGAAATCCTCCAGAAGAAATTCTTCAGGATCTTCCGGAACTCCCGGCGCATGAGGCAGTACAGAACCGGGTTCAGGCAGCTGTTCGCGTGCGCCAGGGAGATGGTCACCGGGAACACGTAGGTGTGCAGCATGTAGTAGACTTTATCCCAGGGGATGACGTTGAACTTCACCAGGACACCCCAGAGCGTGATGGCGTGGTTGGGCAGCCAGCAGATGAAGAACGACAGCACCACGATGGTGACGGACTTGGTGACTCTGGCTCGGCGCTTGGGCAGGTTGTTATTCATGCTTCTCCGGCGGATGAAGCGCAGCAGCAGCAGGTAACACGACGTGATGGTGAGCATCGGGAACACGAAGCCCAGGATGATCTTCTGGAGTTGATAGAGCGGTTGCCAGAGCTCGAAGTTGGGAAACATCTGCAGGCACAGCTTGACCCCGTTGATGTTCCTCACCCCGGTGAATATTATGGTCGGCAGCGTGGCGAAGATGGCCAGGAGCCACAGAAGCGCGCACACCAGCTTCTCCGAGCAGCTTTTGTTTCTGGTTCGATCCTTGAGCGCCGACGCCACCGACCAGTAGCGCGTGACGCTCATGGCGGTGATGAAGAACGGGCTCGCGTACACGTTCAGCACCGTCACCGAGAGCACGATCTTGCACATGGCGTGTCCAAACGGCCAGTCGAAGTCCAGCGCGTTGTCCACGGCCCAGAAAGGCAGAGTCAGCACGAACTGGAAATCGGTGATGGCCAGGTTGAGGATGAAAAAGTTGATGGTGGACTTTTTCCGCCCGTGTCTGACTTTCATCAGGAAAAACACCAGCAGGTTCCCCACCAAACCCACCGCGCACACCACAGAGTACACGATGGATACAATGATCCGCATCTCGTGGCTTCCGTCGGCCATGCCGATGTCCTCCGGGTTGCTGAAGCGACCCGAGTCGGACCCGGAGAAGTTCGCGGAGCTCAGGTTCAGGTACTCCGCCATGCCCTCGGGAAGCAGCTTTGCGTCAGGTGCCCGGGCGAGCACCGGGCGATGGAGGGCTTGCATCACCCGACGGACTCACACGGGGCGCGGGGAAGGCGCTGAAAGAAGAGGAGGTGAAGGCTCCGCGGAGCGCAAGAGCCCCGCATCCCCCTCAGACTCTCTCATCCTGATGGAGCAGCTCGTGGCGCAGTTGAGGTGCGCGCGGCTTTATGAAACCTGTGACGCGCCAGGTGCCGCCCACTGGAGGAGGGGCACGTCGTATTTTCATTGGGAACAATATGCAGCTGCGAAATTGAAACAACGTACATTATTTTTCATAAAATGTTTAGCTTCGGACCCCTACCCCCAAGTTATACTTAACACTGGGTCGAACACCAATTATATATTTTTTGGGCTTGAAACAAAAATCTATGAAAACTAATCGCACCTTTAATCCTCGAAAGTTAGTAAATATAATTTTTTTTCTTTCATTCCCTGTCCAGGCGTTACGATTGACGATTTTTCCACATTTAATTAGTTTTTACTTGTTTTCTAAATTAGCAATTTTAATTTTAGGGCCTTGTTTAATATTATCGTTCAGAATTTCTTTTTTTTTTTTAAACATGTATGTGTTTTGCACGTTACAATTGTGTAATGTGACAAAACAAGAAGCTCCCAGACCAGCCCTTGTGACCACTTAAATAATTTAAAATGTTGATTTTCGAGATGGATGTTCAAGGCCAAGCCTTCTGTGTGGAGCTTGAACGTGTTCCTTCTCTGCTTGCGTGGGTTTCCTCAGGTTCTCCTCCCACAGTCATGCTTTTGGATGAGTGTGAAGTGAAAGTAAGTGTCTGTGTGTCCCGCTCTGCGATTGGTTTTCCACTAGTCCAGGGTGTGTGCCCAGAGTTGATTGTTTTGGATTGGCTCCTGCTTCACATGACCCAGATATGGAAAAAATGTGGATCTGAACTTGAATGGATGGACTTGACCTCTACCTTTAGTTCTACAGGTGTAAATAATGACATTACAGTGAAACTGCTGATTTTAGAATCCCGGACTGATGAGAGGAGAACCCCTGAGGTGTGGTGTTGGCCCGGCAGAAGAGCGGTGGATTAATAATTACAGCACCAGCGGACCCACTCCACCGACTCTCAGTGATCACCTGCGAAAGGGAAAATCAAACGGAGAAATTATAAAGCCACTTTTTATTGCTCTGACTCATTGTAACATGGCAAATTGTCAAGATCCTTTTCCCACGGTAAATATTATATCACAAGAGAAGACCGTGTGAATAAGACTCAACGATCACATGTGAGAAACTCTTCCTGAGTTTCTGAATCACTCCAGAAGGTCCGTTTCTCTTCATTTCATTGTTCACAAAAATGTAGAAAACAGTAGATTAGAAAACCATTGTGCCATGAATTCTGTGTAATAATAATGATGTCAACGTGTCAAGATTGATGTCATAGTAATACGAAATGATGTCATGCACAATGATGTCAATACTTATGTAGTCTTGAATGATGATGTCATAAATGTAGTCAAGAATGATGATGTCATGAATAATTGTTATGCAAGATGAATGTTTATAAAGGTTTCTCCCCGTCCTATTTTTTGAGTGAAAAATATTGACTTAATATCTAGTCCTAAAACAACCAATACTGAAAATAAGACCTAGTTCCACCTCCTCCTTCTGACAGAAATCTGTATTACTATGAATATGAAGTGTAGTGATTTAATGTCCTCGAATCACTGGAATTCATTTACTGTATTTATTGAACGACACAATTCTGCATCTGCAGAGCATCAAGTGTTTGTTCCAAGTCAATGAAAGACTGAGACTAATTAAAAGCTTCAAGAGCAGCGGGATTCAGACACTCTCCCCGGATTAAGAATCTCATTATTTTCATTTAACAACGTTGTTCTGAAGCCGCATGACGGCAAATATTCTAAGCAAACGTATGGAACGCATTATAGAAACCCAGAATTCAGCAAAAGAAAGAATCACCAACACACATTCACACACCAAGTGTTCATCAGAAACACAACAGAAAACCTGCTTTACAGAAGATAAACACAATTTAGAGACTCAAATTAGACGATGAAAGATATGTATTTAATTTTATGCGCTTTGAAACAGTTGTAACTTTGAATAGCACGTTACAAATGCACTGAACTTGAACTTGAACGTAATGTATAGAGATAGAGTGGGAGAGAGAAAAAATATACATTTTTGAAACCTTGTTTCAAAAGCAGACTTGTGTAAAAGAAAGTTCAAGAGAATAACGACTTGAATACTTTGCTGAAAAGGCGGTTCATGAAGACATCATTAGCATTTCAAAGACACTTCAAAACACAAGCAAACAAGGTGGAATTACCCCGAGGACCACCTTCTGTGCCCCGTCAGGACTTTTCAGCAGGGTCGTGACCTCTTTGTGAGGTCGTGACCTCAGTGTGTGGTCTTCTCTCAGTCCAATGGCTAATTCCTGCTGGCTATGTAATTACATGTCAGCGGCGAGACACTCGGCCTGGTCAGAGAGACAGATCTGATAGAGTGTGAAAATGTCCTCAAGGTCTTCACACTTCACAAAGTTTGTGCTTTAAGCGGAAATCGATTCAAACAGACAGGCCCTGTGACTTCACTGAAGATTTTCAGTAAGAATTTGGATGAATGTCACTGAATTTATCAGAACTCTTTAAAGCATGATATTTTACTTCAGAGAGAAATAGAAAGACATGGAGGGAAAGAGAGACGGAACGGAAGAGAGAGAAAAAGATAGAGGAAAAAGAAAACACAGAAAGAATGAGAGGTAGAAAGAGACGAAAAGAAAACAAGAGAGGGAAATGGAAAGAGAGAGAAAAAGAAGGGAGAGTAAATAAATTCAGTAAGAAATGATTGATACACAGAGAAAAAGGAGTAATGACTGAAGGAAGCTTAAGTTTAGCATCCACCGCAGAGTAAAACACAAGAGACCACGAGTAAAGCGGCGGGAACAGCGTGCGGTTCTACTCGTTAGTCTTATCTCGCCGCCGCAGGTGGAGGCTCCGCTAACCGCACACGCTCTTCACCTGTCTGACCTCACTGAGATCCAGAGCATCCATCATTCTACATCTCCACCTGCTCCACAAACAAAGATCTGTCGCTCTGTCTATTGGGCTATATTTCTGTCTGTGTCTCTGTTTATTCAGCTATATTTGTGTCTGTCTCTCTGTCTAGTTACCTATTTTTCTGTCTGTCTCTCTGTCTATCAGACAATATATGTGTCTGTCTCACTGTTTATCGGGATACAATTGTCTGTCTGTCTATTTATCCAACTAGATTTGTCTAGTCTTGTCACCTTCTGTCTGTTTCTCTGTCTATCGGGCTCTAATTGTGTCTTTCTGTGTCTCTATCTAGTCACCTATATTTATGTAACTTTTTTTAAATAAATAAAACTGTAGTAGTTGACATTTGACATTTATTGTAGTTGTATTAAGTTGTATGGTAGTAAGTTACTTGAACAGTGCTTTTTAGTTCACTATTATAACTAATTCCATAGAATGGGTGTCGTACAGAACAATTGAAGACACAAACAGCGTCAAACACAATCGCCCCTCACAGATAAGACGTCTGCACAGGTGAATGTCACAGAATGTCAGATTCTTACAGACAAACTGACCTTTATCCATGGACAAAGCGATTATCGCGATTTCGCTGCTGAGCGTCGTTGATGTCGCCACCCGAGGCAAGGATGATGTCACAGCGCCCGACAATTGGCTGTTGAATAGCTAGTCGTGGACAAAAACGTTGTGGTCGTTTACGAAAAAGTCTGTCTGTCTGTCCATTCGTCTATCTATCTGTTTGTCTGTCTTATCTGTTGATCTATCTATCTATTTATCTATCTATCTATCTATCTATCTATCTATCTATCTATCTATCTATCTATCTATCTATCTATCTATCTATCTATCTAGCAAGTAATTTAGAATAAATGTGAACAAAATTAATCCAATTGGGACTTAATATATATTTTTAAATGTTTTGCTTTTGTAAATTAGAATACTCTATATCTATCTATCTATCTATCTATCTATCTATCTATCTATCTATCTATCTATCTATCTATCTATCTACCTACCTATCTGTCTGTCTGTCTGTCTGTCTGTCTTCTGTCTGTCTGTCTGTCACTCTCTCTCTCTCTCCTCTCTCTCTCTCTCCTCTCTCTCTCTCTCCTCTCTATCTATCTATCTTTCTCTCTGTCTGTCTGTCTGTCTGTCTGTCTGTCTATCTATCTCTCTCTCCATCCATCCATTCCTCCATTCATCCATCCATCCATCCATCCATCTGTCCATCCATCTCTGTGTCTCACTTTTACTGTCACTTGCTCTTTTTTTTTTCACTCTGTTCCTCACTCGCCATTTTACATTTATTCGGCCATCCAATAAAAACCCTGAGGACAAACGATGAACAAATGAACGGTAGACAGACATACACTTCATGACTCTTCATGTCCTCTGGCTTTGAGGAAACATCGCCTCTCCTGCCGCAGACGTAACCTTTCAAATATCACATCTTTTATATTGGGAGATGCAAACCTTTCAAAAGCCCGCGGAGCGATGAAATCGAGTTGTCCGGCGTTATACGGGCATCCGTCAGGCGAGGTGCAGCAGGAATTGCAGCGATGCATCAGCACAGGAGTGAAATTGTCGTTTCCTGCTGCTCTTCCTCTCTCTGCTCATCATACTCGCTCTCCATGCAGATCTACCATGGAAAACAAATTAATGCACTAATACGCCAACAATCTGCGCTAATCATCCTCACTGTGTCTCCTGTTTACATGATCTTAGCGCAGACTAACTCGCTTTTAATCCAATACGCCGGCTCCATTAGATCAGGGCAGAAGCCATGACGGATGGACACTCTTCTGCACCTCGTAGCGCTGGTGTTGTGTAACACTAGTTTCGCAATGATGGACGAAGAGCCACTAATCACGCTCGGTGTGTTCACTGTTGCACATGTAGAGCCAGCGTGGCAGCCTCTCTAACCTTCTCTTCAGAATGTTTGCAGATGTTAATATATGTCTGTAAAACTACCTGTCTGGCTGTCTGTCTCTTTGTCTGTCGGATTTTAAATCTTTCTGTCTGTCAAATCGTCTGTAGTTTTCCCTCAGCGGTGGAAGCTTTAAAGTTTCACTTCCTGCTGTTGGCGGAAAATCCTTTGATTTAACACTGACACGGAACCAGACGAGATCCAGTGATTTGGACCAAAGCGCTCGGACGTAAATGTCACACTCAGTGAAAGCTCACGATTGACCTCAGATCTCTGATCGGAACCCGCAGCTTTGATAACGTCAGCAAACAAATAAAAAAAAAAAAAAAAACAGAAATTGGATCGGTTTCTTAATATATTTTTAAATAATGCTTTTCTTTTGCAAACCAGAATACTCTGTATTCTAAAAAATGACATTTTCAATTTATATATAATTACTGTATAAAATGGATTTAATATAAAATATTTATGTAAAAAGTAAAATAAATTATAAAAAATATATAAAAATGTACAATTAAATGACGATAGCATTTCTAAAATTATTTCCTATGCATTCTCTTGCATGAAATTGTAGTGCAAAGAATCTTTGTATTATAATATTTCTTTTCAAAAATTTGCCGTAAGAATGAATTATTATGCCAGTGTTTTGATGTGTTTCTATAAAAATATTCTAATAATGTTTTAATATTTTTTAGGTAAAAATATAGATAATTGATCTGACAGTGTCTGTTATTGTTTCTTATTGACAATAATGAAGAGCCGCTCATCTTCCTCTTCAGATCTCACTGTTCTCTCACCACACACTGATTCCTGCTGCAGAGCAAAAGGTCAGAGGGAGTTCAGCACATCACACACACACACACACACACACACACACACACACACAAGGATGCGCATCTAAAACTATCCGAATAGAAATACATAGTAATTTTGATCTGTCGTGGGGTTTTTGTCGAATTAAAGAAATGATATGATGAATTCTATGGTTCGAGTGAGAGGAATGAGTGAATAGACGGAGAGTGCAGCACAAGAATACCAAGCGGAATGTAATTATTATTAATGACTGTATTTTCAAAATTAGAGATGACGTATGAAACACGTGGTAGAAAGTTGAAATAATTAAAGAAACACACGGTTGAATGAAGAAATAATTGGTGTCTGTGGTTTTAATATCTTTCCCAAAGGCTTGAATAGCTGTGGGGTTTTTTTTATGTAATAATAAAGATTTTGATTAGATATGGGTTTAATAAAGACAGTTGTGAAGCTTGAAGATGAAAGTTCAGAATGAAAGGGTGTCGCTGTCACTGGATCTAATGTGAAGTTCTTCACAGTGCAGAAGAATGTACTGCAAACTGAAGACCTCTCGATGACTTGTGAAGAAATGTGCAATTGAGAGAGAAAGAGAGAGAGAAAGAGAGAGAGAGCAGGTGGGATGGAAAGAAAGGTAGGAAGAGACTTACAGAGGGAGAGAAAGACAGAAGGAGAGATTCAGAGAGAGGGAGGAAACAGACAGAAAAGGGACAAAAAGGGAATGAGAGAGAGAGAGATAAAGAGAGAGCAGATGAGAGAGGGGGAGGGTGAAAGAGAGAAAAAGATGGGGAGACAGAAAGGTAGAAGAGAGACAGAAAGTGTGAGAGAGAAAGACAGAAAGTGAGTGAGTGAGTGAGTGAGTGAGTGAGTGAGTGAGTGAGAGGTGGGGCGAAAGAAAGAAAAATTGAGCGGGGAGTCGGAGGGAGAAAAGGGGAGACAAAGAGAGGGAGATAAAGACAGGGAGATGAGAAAGGGGGAAAAGAGATGGGATAAAGAGAGAGAGAGAGAGAGAGAGAGAGAGAGAGAGAGAGAGAGAGAGAGAGAGAGAGAGAGAGAGAGAAAGAGAGAGAGACAGAAAGAGTGTGAAAGAAAGACAGAAAGTGAGCAAGTGAGTGAGAGAGAAGGGGAGACTGAAAGAAAGAGATATTGAGAGGGAGGGAGTGAAAGGGGGGGCAAATAGAGGGAGATAAAGACAGCAAGAGAGATTGAGAGTAGGGGGAAAGAGAGAGAAAAAGATGTGGAGACAGAAAGGGGGGGAAAGAGAGAGAGAGAGAGAGAGAGAGAGAGAGAGAGAGAGAGAGAGAGAGAGAGAGAGAGAGAGAGAGAGAGAGACAGAATGTGTGAGGATTCATTCTGAATCTGAACAGAAGTTCCTCCACAAACATGCCCGATAACGCTTCACCTAACGATCCGCCATAATCTGCATGAGCAGAATCAGAGCGTAAACACAGTTCTGTCTTCACTGCTGGACGTCTTGCCGTGCGACGAGACTCCCTCATGTCGCTGACTCCTCATCAGCACTTTCCCGATGGTGTATCTCAGTGTGTTCCGTCGCAACCGATAAACCAAACCGCGTTCCCTCAAAACCCAAAACTCATTTACAAGATATCCATCTTCACAACACGAGCACCAGCGGAGAGAAGCAAACAAACAAACTCCGCCAAACCTTTGAAACGATATTCTGAGAAAGATTAAGAAGTTTGAAATATTGCTTTTTTGACGTAACACGCATTTGCAGTCGTGATTATGATGAAATAATAATACAGTAAAATAAAACAGTACAATGGTCTAATAACCAATTACATTTTTTATAAGAAATTAAACAGCAGCGCCATTGAGAGAAACTCGTCTAAATCACTTTGATCTTCAGATTGACGACAGAATTCTGTGAAGTACGGAACTCAAAAATACTCTTCATCCTCCTTTTCATCCTCTACATTTCTCCATTTTCTTCCTGTTCTTCTTCATGCTCATCTTCCTCCTCTGTCTTATTCTCTATTACTTCTAATCATCCTCCTCTCATCACCCCTTCTTATTCTTCACCATCCTCCTACTCTTCCTGCTCGTTCTCCTCCTCCGTAACTTCCCTTTCATATTTCCTCTTCTTCCTCCTCTCCATCCGCCTCATTATCGTCATCCTCTGCATCCCTCCTTCCTCCTCTGGAGATTTGCAGGGTTTTTTCAGCCCTTGAGAGCCGTCATTCGTCTAATTTTAGCTGGAGACAGCAGCTGTCAATAATCCCATCACTCTCGTTTCCTCCTTTGCGGAGCAACACCCGCAGCCTCCAAAACCGGAATGTTTGATGTTTTGCAACAACCTGAGTTAATCCTCGTGCATAGCGCTTCACACCAGGACGCTGACACAGCAGATCTTCTCTCGCGTACTGTATGAAGACCTGCTGACTCCAAGGTGAATGTAACCTGACCGGTGTGACCTGTAGTAACCTCATTATCTATCAGCTGAGTTCTTGCAAGAACTTTCAATTCTCCCTGTAAATTCAGACCCAAAAACAACAACCGGCAGGATTGCAGGCGGCTCTGAACAAGCAGCTAACCTCGAAATTAAAAGCCAGTGTAGATCTGCAGTGTTTAACCGGAACATTTTGACACAAGAGCGACTTTCTCAGTCTCTGCTGCGACACTACCTGAAAGAAACATGTTCTTTTGAATGATGTCACTGTGATTGACGTCTGTCAGGGACGGAGTTACGCTCTGTGTTTATTGAACTATCAAAGAGGTTCAAGTTTATTTATGTAGTGCTTTTCCTAGGTCCAGACCAACGCAAAGTCGCTGTGTGGAAATTAGGAAAAAATAGTGTTTAAAGAAGAAAAAGAGTTAAAAAAGAGATATGTCCATTGTTCACCGTTGTTCAGACTCTGAGCTATGACCAGAAGAGCAAGCTAGAGCGCGACAGTGGCTAGGAAAACAAAACATCTCTGGTGGGGTGAGAGGATAAAACCTAAGACCTCTGGCACGCTAATCTGGTTGTGACTATACATAAAGTTGCAGATCTAAATTGAAAAGCACAGATTTTGTTTTCAATGATCAATTTTTGCTAAATGATATTTTTGTCCACCAAATCTATCGAAATACAAACGCGGACTTCTCAAATAAAAAAATCTCAAAATACTGTGCATAAGAGTTCTGGACACAGATCCTTCAAAATGTCCACATCTATTGCGAACAAGCACACTTGAGCATCCCGTCTCCCAGCCGAGCCTTTCCCACAGCAAAAACCAATCTTAAACGTCTTTAAACTTTCATCTCGCTCTTCTCAGAGTTGTCTCATTAAATCACAGGCCTTGTCTTTCTCCCGTGGAGCTGACAGACGGTTGCGGGTTTGGGTTCCACGATAAGGCCTCGTCCAGACACTCACGCGGTTTGGGCTCGTACGTTCTCTCTCTTAAACGTCAGTCATTTAATGTATTCATGACGTGTGAGAACTTTAGAGGTCCATTAGAGAATTCCGTCATGATTTCATTTATGAGGCTTTGCTAGAATCTGCTGGAGATGAAGGAGCATGTGGCGAGCAGGAGACTCTCTGCGTGTCGCGTAATGGCCACGCTCGGCCTCCGGCGCGATGATTGTCAGCGTGTGACATCATTAAAAAAGCCATCAAACGTTCGAGGCGTCTTCACGTCGACGCTGAATCAATCACACGCTGGAAGTTTCTCATATCGAGTCGACAGCTGATCAAACGAGAAATATCAACTCTAAATATAATAAACGTGTAAGAACCCGGGAACGCGATCATATGTCATACTCGTTTTGCCCTAAATCGTTAAAATTATACGATATCATAACTGTATCTTATATGATATAGACACTTACGATATAGGCTCTCTTGCACACAAATGTAAAGTACATTTCTTCTACCGCTTCATCCTTTACAGGGTCGCAGGGAGCTGGCGTCTATCTCAGCGTCTTTGGGCCGGAGGCAGGATACACACTCTGGATTGGTGGCCATCCACTCGCAGAGCGGGACACACAGACAAACACATTCACACACTCACTCATACCTATGTGGTCAATTTTCCAATTGCAATTAACCTGAAAGGCATGTATTTTTGGACTGTGGGGGAAACCGGAGAACCCGGAGGAAACCCACGCAAGCACGTGGAGAACATGCAAACTCCACGCAGAACGGCCCACGGCCGGCCTCGAACTCACACCTCCAGTGTCAAACGGAACTATCTTGCTGTAAAGTAAATTTCTTTATTTAAAAATAAATAAATAAATCATAATACATGTGACCATGATGACATCATTGTCACGACATCCTCAGTCATAACCGCATCATTCATGACAACATTGATCAGGCAACATTATTTACGACATCATCATTCGTGACAACATTAGTTATGACATCAATAATATCACAATTTACCATGAGTGTGTTTCCGCAGGGTCACTTGAGGCCGTGTCCCGCTTACACCCGACCCGACAATCATGTGTCCGCACGGGCGACACAAACAGAAGCCGCCGCTTTCTCACTACACCCACAGGAACATATTATCAGAGTCTGAACTTGAAATTGTTGTCCACTATTTACATCCGATCACTGGGATTATTGTACGGTGAGGCAGAGATTCGTGCGCGAGATGGCGGGAGAAGAGAGAAGCGAGAAAAGCCTAGTAACATCTGAGACATTATCCGCACGCTGCATCGCCTTCACTAGAATGACTGTAATTATCTTACAACAATGGATACACACACACACACACACACACACACACACACCCCACACACAAACAAGGATGAGGAGAGAAGAGAGAGAGAGGAGAGAGAAGAGAGAGGATGAGAGAGGAGAGAGAGAGAGAGAGAGAGAGAGAGAGAAAGAGAGGAATGTATGTATGTATGAATGTACCCTGCCAAACACATGCATGTGGGGCCATAAGGGTTGCAACTGGTCCGTTTCTGGGGCTCATATGGGCTAACCAACTGGGAACCAGCTAATTTTGCCTCAGTTTCCATGGTGGCCCTCCATGTGTTAGCCCAGATGGGTTTATTGTGGGCTTTTGGTGGGCACCGTATAGGACTCATTTGGGTAATTCCATGTGGGGCCCATAGGAGACGGCTTTCATGGGTTTGTGATGGGGCCTTGATGGGCATCATATAAGGCTTATTTGGGTGGGCCCACGTGTGGCCCATAGGAGACGGCTTATATGGGTTTATGATGGGACCCAGCAAGTTCTTTATTGGGTCATAACAGGTATTTATGTGGGTTAGTGGCGGTGGTGGGGTAACCTTATTTTACAGTTAACCCCTAAATTAAAAAATACACTACAATAGAACATTTAAAGTTCTAAACTAAAGTACAATTAAATGTGAAATGCATTGCTTCAATAAAGAGGCCAATAGATATTAAATCATTTATTTTTTAAACTTTTTCAAACTCAAAACAAAAGACCTCTTGAACTCCCACGCAGCATTCTTGAACTTCCACAGTGCACATCTTCAGTCCTCCATCACTTTTTTTTGGCCCTTTGAACAGAAAAAAATGTTTTAATAAAGAGTAGAAAAATATATTGCATTGTTTTATATCAGTACATTTAAGATACAGAAATGTAGTTTATTGCATCCCGTTTTGTCCCATATGTCACTCTTAAGACAGGGGAGAAAACAGGTGGCAATATTAAACTACATCTATGTATCTTACATGTACTGAGCAACTTAGTTATACAACCTCACAGCAATACAAAAACTCTTGAACTTCCACAGTGATCCTCTTCAGTGCTCCGTCACTTTCTTATTGGCCCTTTGAAAGGAGAAATACAATATTTTAATAAAGAGTAGGAAAATACATTACATTGTTATACAGTAGTCAGTATATGTATGATACAGAAATGTAGTTTAATATTGCACCCTGGTTCATATAACCATTTTTTACAAAACAAAAAGAAATAGCCATTTCATCACTTCAGAAGAATAAAAAGGGAATACTGTGGAAACAAAGAGCCCTACATCTTGGATGCCAATGTGGTAAGATAAAACATTAACATTTCATTTCCAAGTAAACGATTACTTAAAAACAGTAACTACTCAAAGTCAGAAGAACTGTTTTAAAGACAACTCATGAGATGGTTGTAAATCATTATCATATTTTAGCATTTGTGATTGAAGCAATCATTATAAATTACTAGAATTACCGTTTTCTCATACCCATTTTGCTCCCCGGCACGTGCTCTCGCATTTCCGGCTCTGACAGACTGGCACCAATAAGCCACTTTAATAACCCAGCTTTGTCCGCATCTTTTCGAGTGATGTGGTTCGTTGGTTCGGCATTTTTCTTCAAACTCCCTGTGAGAAACATATACACATAGATCATAATGTAGAGATTAAGTTTCATATTTCCGATACCAACGGTGATTGTGGTTGCTGGTGTGCATGTGCTGATAAAAATGAATTTTAAAGAAATGGCGCGACAAACTTTAATTCAACCTAATCTTAGTTAGCAAAAATATACTTGGAATATTTTTTTCAACCGTTAATCCTGCACATCATGAGTATTGGCAAGTTTCTCAACCCCAAACATTGTGTTCCACTAAAAATACTATGGCCTGTGTTTTGCTTATGTCTTTAAAATTCACATTTCACACAGTTCACATTTACACATACCTGGAACATCTTTTAGGTATTTTTATGTGCATTGCAGGTACATTACGTTACATGCTAGCCTCAGCTCAAACTATTTGTAGTAACTTATAGTTTCTGTCTCACATGTTTTAAGAATAATTACAACATCCACGTTGTTTGTCGACTATTTTTGATAGTTTTCGTTATGTGAGGGGAAAAAAATCAGCGAACATTTTCCTGAAAAAGCCACAATGAAATACCTCAAAACTACCCGTAAATGTCCGCATTACAACGTAAAAACAAACGGATATAACACGTTTGTCAATAAAGCACGTAAAACGACTATTTTAAAGCATTTTTAAAGTGTTGTTACCTTTATTAGTTTCAGCCGTCAGCGAGCTCACGGGATGAATGGACAAAAGTGGCGCGCAGCCGCAGATGGGGGGTGGATCCTGTATGCTGATTGAGAATGAGATCTCGCGATGAATGACCCATGAGTTTTTTCTCATTTCAAATTTTGGACTCAGGAATCCTTATAAAAAGTCAGGATCTTATAAAAATTAATAACTCTAACATTTTTTTTTTCATTCATTCATTCATTTCTACCGCTTCATCCCTTACAGGGTCGCGGGGAGCTGGCGCCTATCTCAGCATCTTAGGGCCGGAGGCAGGATACACACTCTGGATTGGTGGCCAACCATTCGCAGAGCGGGACACACAGACAAACACATCACACACTCACTCATACCTATGTGGTCAATTTCCAATATATAAATTAAATATTAAATAAAAATACATAAATATACAAATATTTACATATTTAATTACAATATTTGTTTTTTAGATTTGTATTATTTATTAGATTTTCCACAATAGAAGCATTGTTTAAAAAGTCCAATCTTCTCAAATATTTTTTATTTTATTTTTAACTCAAATAAATGAAATTCTTTGAGTTAAATTTATCCTTCCTTTAATCATCTTTCACTTGTATATTTAATAAAAACATGCACATACTGTATCTCAACACATTACCCAAATGGGAACCACATGGAGAGCCCACCTATGGGTTCTTGCAGGGTCACCAAGTGGGTCCCAAATAAGATGCCCATCTGGGCTCACCCAAGTGGGTCTTGCATGGGTTACCAGGTGGGGCCCAGTTACAGTTAGCTCCACCTGGGTTTACTCATGTGGGTCTTATGTGGGTTACCCAAGTGGGGCCCAGATAAGATGCCCATTTAGAGCCCATGCCCACTCTGTACCCATGTAGCCCATCTGAAAACCATGTGGGGCCCACATGACTGTGTTTGCTGGGTATGTATGGATGGATGTATAGATGGATGGATAGATAGATCTTGTTTATTTCCAGGCTTGTGAAACAGGAGTGTGTTTAATGCTGAATCCGAGAAGGTCGTGTGAGGGAATAAGCGCGTGGATAAAAGATTTCTGCGAAAAAACTTCAGCCTCTCAAAATAGCCAATCTTTGTTCAGGTTTTGAGCGAGTGTAGAGCCGAAAAAAAAAGATCCTTTTGTCATCATTTAGTCCGGTATTGATCTGGCTCTCTTCCTTCTCACCGGCAGCAGACGAGGTTTATTGTTTGAGTCAAACACATTACGTGATTTAAATTAAAAAGGGAAATGTTGTAGACTGTTTCTTGAACCGCCATTATTTCTCACTGTCGAGTGTTACAGTACTGAAGCGTTCCTAATAAAACTGTAACCTTCGTCTACAGATTTCTAATGAAATATTTACACTGAACTCTAAAGCTCTTTAGAAAGTCTAACAGTACGTTAATATTCTGGAATTCAAGAAACTTTGAGAGTAAATCATCAGCAGAGTTTCATTTACACAATTCCAAGGCTTTTCACTTCTTAATTGAACACCCAGAGTTTCAAAAGTATGACGAGTGATGAAAGTCTGAGAGATTTGAGGTCAAACTAATTTGACGTCAAAGCGACTGCTCCCAGTTGGATTAAGCAACACACACACACACACACGCCCGCGCGCGCACACACACACACACACACACACACA
>CM051497.1:2594475-2614752 GCA_028031935.1 Paedocypris micromegethes
ACACACACACACACACACACTCAGTCTTTGATAAACAAAGGAATGTACCTTCATTAAGGAGGTGGAATAAATGAATGGTGTGGGTGGAGATTTGCATAATTAAGCAAATTCATGGCAAAGGCCACGGAAAAACATGGAATAAAGTGCAATATTCTGCAATAACATGGAATTAACCGTAATTACAATTCAAGATCAAATGAAAAAGGTGTAACAAATTACAAAACTGGTGCTTTAATTACCTAACTAAAACCAGAAGCCTCTGATCAGCAGAGGCTTTATCTTCCAGAAAGCCCCTCCAGCCTTAAAGTGATATGCATTCAAGCAATGGTAACCAATTCCATTTGTGATGTGGCGGATCAACAACTGTTTTTACGCTGGTTGATCATGGAACAGTGTCATTATCCCAGACATTCGCTGCTTCGTTGGCTCTTTAAACATGTCGAAGTTGGTCGTTTTCTCACAATATCCATTTTCTACTTGAATCTACTTTTCAGCGTAGCTCGTCAGGTGCTTTTAACAACGTTTCAAATTCATCCACTGCATGAACTCAGATGTTCTGGTAAATGCAACACCAGATTTTTTCAAAGATTTTCCAACTTTTTTAAGCGTTTAAGTTGGATTTTAGTTACAAAATCAAACCGTTTTAAACTCTAGTTGTGACTCACGCCATAGTAGACGAGTTTGTGAATGACACGGACGTTCCTTTTCACTCCGTCTCGGGTCAGAACATTTCCTCTGCCGGGCCTGTGCTGACGTGGAATCCAGGAAAGTTTGCACACCTCTCTTGCCAAAGGCAAAATTTATCAGAGCAATCCTTAAAGGCCTTGAGCCTTGAAGTGGATCTCCAGGCTGAGAGAAGTGCTAAAGATACTGGAGTCCAAACACAGCAAGATGTTTAAATGTCATCCGACTTGCTTTTCCTAAAGGTTGCTGTGCATCCAAGCATCTTGGCATCTTACACACCTCATAGCATCATCTGTCAGAAATGGATTCCCACCCTTTCATCCGATTAAACGCTATTCTGCCCTCTTTTCCTGGACCTGGATTGTTAGATGAAAGCCTTCCGCTAACAACCGTGAGATTCCTATCGGATTGAGGTGGCTCCCAAACCAGACAGCCCAGCAGACGCATGTAAAAAGAAACCGAGTAGGAGAAAATCCTGAGGTGTTGAAGGTAGAATTCCAAAACGAGGGGGAAGTACCGACGAAGTATCGACAATTGACCAGGATCAACGTAATAGAATGCAATTTCTGCAAAATTTAGCTTTGAAATATCACATGTAAAAAGTACCTGAAAACCATGTATGAGCAAAAGCCTGGATACCTTGTTGTAACAATTCTTCAATTGCAATTGCATAAACAATTACAATGTCCAATTCCAAGTTGACTATTCCAAGAAGACTTGGGTAAAATTTCCGAATTCTAAGAATTATACAAAATTTAGGCAAAATGTAGAAATGTAGAAAAACTTTTCAGGGGTTTTTATTTTCTACAGTATATAGAAATGAAATGTAACAACTCACATGTTTCAAAATGGCAGAACAAAAAAGATGAAAAAAAAAAAAACAGTGTCCAGATGAATAAAGTGTCCATTAAAATGTAGTGGAGTAAAGAGTACAGTTACTCAATCACAAATGTAGTCAAGTAGTAAAAGCTTATATTTTTCAAAATCAAGTTACTCAAGTGCATTACACCACTGCAAAAAACCATATTAGGTAATACGTGGATTCTCCCCATTCGTGTTTTCCTAATGGGCTTAAGTTACAACTCATCCTCAGGCGTGAAATTGTATCGGATTTATCACCTCAATTTCAGAGTCATCGTGCTAAAGTCCAGCTGCGGAACAACCGCAGTGAAAACTGTGGCTTTAAGCTCGAATGGAGGGATTTCGGTCTGAGAGTGACGGTCGGGTGAGATCAGGCTGACAGACCGAGTAGATTTGATGGATGAGGCTCGTTCCGGATAAACCTTCTGCCCAGAATCCGCCGCGAGGGGGACTCATCGGACCCTCGGCGTCCCAGAATGGCCTCGGCACAATGGATCTCTGAAGTCAGACACGCCATTATTTCATACATCAGACGCTGTCGGGCCACGAGCAATTACGGCGTCTGACAGGCCTTGCACGACCAGGTCGAATCAATTGCTCATAAAAAGCTTTGTAAAGTGGCAGAAGTAATAGAGCAAAGCCGGAGTAAAGCGCGACAAAGCTCGCACAGAAATCAACAAACTCTATGTGTGTAGTGGTAATTAAACATTAATTTAGCTTCATCTAAAGGTCCGGCCTTGAGTGCGGATGTTTTTAGTAAAGTTGAAAAGCATCAGCATCACCATGTGATGCACAACAGGAACTGTTTATTTATGGAAAAAAAGAGCAGTCGGATTATACACTCCTCTAATCCTGTCAGCTCTCTGTGTGTGTGTGTGTGTGTGTGTGTGTGTGTGTGTGTGTGTGTGTGTGTGTGTGTGTGTGTGTGTGTGTGTGAGACTGTGTAACCCTTGTGCCTTTTGCAATTTTAGCTTAGAAAGTAAGATTCAGTCAAATGGTTGAGGATGACAATTTTCTAATCTGGCAAATTAATTTGAAATCTATCTCTCTCTTTCTCTCTCTCTCTCTCTCGCTCTCTCTCTCTCTCTCTTTCTCTATCAATTTTTCTTTCTCTCTCAATCGCTCTTTCTTTCTCTCACTCTCTCTCTCCATCTCTCTCCATCTTTCGCTTATTTTCTATCTATCTATGTATCTTTCTCTCTCTCAATCTCTCTCTATATTTATTTCTCTCTTTCTCTCTCAATCTCTCCATCCATCTCTGTCTCTTTCTCGCTTTCTTTCTATTTTTCCCTCTGAAATACATTTCACACGTATGAGTGTTTCTGGCTCTTTGTTGATTCACACAGGAGTTTCTGAATACAACGCACACACACACACACACACACACACTCACACACACACACACACACGCACACACACACACGCACTGTAGTAGTGAAACAATTATAGATTTTTCTCTCTGCTGGAGTTATACACAGACAGACAGATGCGGTTTAAACATAAATCCGGCATTATTTATATTCCAAGCTCCCATGGTTTTTGATATCATCAGGTGCGAGAAAAGTCACTGACATTCAAATACAATCCCAAATAATGCCTGCGCTCAACCTAATTGCACGTTTTCAAAGGCAAGTCGAGCGTTCCACTTCTTCTGCACGCAACCGCAAGCTGAAAGAAACGTGAACAACGTGAGCGAGAAAGAAACGTGTTTCTGGAACCATCACCCTGCAGTAATCTCAAGCCTTTCAGCCCTGAAATCACCCGTCCCTCACAATAGCTATTCTCTGCAGCGTTTAAAAACTTTCTTTTAGCATTTGAAAAGGACAAAATGGCGACTGTGTGTGACAGAGTGGCTGGAAGCGGCGGACATCAATGACAGCTGATGTAAAGCGAGATGCCCCTTCTGCTCACTGTAAACACACCGAGAGGTAAAAATCACGATCGCCAAAGGATTATCGATTCACCATCCTCTTCCTTCCCCTCAGTTTGTTCAAAGCCTTCAAACACTTTGCTGTGACCAAACAGAAATATATTTTTCTGTGATGAATATTTATTTTCTGGCTTGTTCTCAAACTGGATGTCTGCTTTCCCTGGTCATTTCTCAAACTGGCTGACCAAATTCAGAAAATTCAGTGTACGGTATATGTATTTATTTAAATTTGTGACTTCATAATGTATATAGCGATATTTAATCGCAAATTTTGTGGCTTCGCAATTAAATATTGCTATATACATTAATGTTCGAAGCATTTCCTCTCACCGCTCGAAAACAATTTATAAACTATAACTTAATGCTTGAGTGAAACTCACTGAGTCGACCTAAAATGAACATTGCGTCGCTCAGAAACTAATCATGAATCATTTAAAAAGCTTAGATCTGATATACTGAAGTTGCTTAAATCCTGTCTCAACGATTCTCAATCGCTTGATTCACCGTGTTAGTCATGTAAAAACAAAACAAGTTAAACATTTGAGTAAAAGCTTTGAGAGCTTGAATCCGAGTTAGTTGCTGTGTTTCTGCTGCACATGTCAATAAGACAGAGAGAATGATGATGTAGGTGAGGATGAAGATGGTGTCTCTGGATGGAGTGCGGGCCTGAATCTCTGCTGTCTGTGAACACAGAAACGAGATTTATGGACCCTGGGGACCATCTCCTGTCCTCAGCATCACACTGTAGAAGACGGGATGCTAATGTGTGTGTTGTGTATATGCACATTTATGCCAAACACGCTCCTGGGTGAAGGTTATTCAGATGCAGCGGGAGAAACTCACTCGTGTCAGGCCATTAGACATCTGTAAAAAAAAAGCTGTCTCACAGTCTTTATTCTTTATTTCATGTCATTTCTCACTGTCGGGGAAATGACAGTGGCACATCTGGCTCCTACACAAAAAAACACATTGGCAGAATTTACACTTTCCTTCTCTTATACGTGTACTGTATTTAAAAAAATACATACATACACACACATATATATATATATATATACATTTATCATTTTTATATAATATTACATTTATATGTGTGTATGTACATTACACTTGTTGATGAATGGATTGATGCAGAGAAATGTACAGATGGATGACTGGATGGATGGAAGAATGATCGATAGATATTTATTAGTTGGATGGATGGATTTTTTTACATTTGTCTCTACATTATTGTTCTATAAGTTTATTATTGGCCACTACATTAGTGTAAGACAGATCAAAAAATGGTTGTGAACATGGAAATAACTTCAGCAATTCCTAAAACGTTAAACTTCGTTAAACGTTAAAATTCCGTTAAACTAAAACGGTTTGTGTGTGCGTAAAAACAAAAAGATGTGTGTGTGTGTGTGTGTGTGTGTTTATACATTTAATTTTACTTTCATTTTTTGAGAGTGAACCTGAGGTCATTAAAATCAAGAGACTTATCCAAATGTTTTAAAAAAAACCAGAGCGACAAACTATTTTCAGTGATTTTTTAAATTTAAAAAATGATTAAGAAAACGGAAGAATGAATGATTGTTGCACACTTTTTGAACACACAGCGCAACATTAAGTTCTCGAGACGAATAAAACTTAGCCGTAATTGCAAAACAATGACTCATCGTCTCATTTAGGTTTTATTTTCTAAGATTGCTTAGAATTAATGAGGCTACCTTTTCGTTTAAATCACTTAGTTGAGATTAAATCCGACAGCTCCTGGTCATCAGACGAAACCCAGGAGATGATTCCAGCACCGCAATGTGTTAATCCCACAGATTCACGGGTCTCATCACAACAATCAAGGACTTGGCCAGGCCGACCTTTGACCTCACAGCTGTTGGTCGTTCCGTGCCACCAAGTGTGGCGGGATGCGCATGAAACGAGAACAGTGGTGTGTAATTAGCATAAGCGCTCGTTATTTGCAGTCGTTAGCATGCTGAGTGTTCAGTCACTGGGAAATGCTCGGCTCCGTCTGTAATTACACACAGACTCTTGGATCAGGTGCATGATGGGAAATTAAACACACCTCTGGGTCTCTGCCGTGTCCTTCACAACAAATCCAACTTCACAGCCCCTCAAGAGCGACGCTGGACAGAGAGCGAGGGATGAACAGATGGAAAAGTTACTATGTATTTACATTCTATATATAAATAGAAGACAAATAAATCTCAGAAATATCGCCATTTGCAGGGTGATGAAGGTACTGCTATTATGCTATTTGGCGCTTGCACTTTTGAGTTTGACTTGTTCTTTTTTATCTATTTTGTTCTCTTTTCTTTTTGAGTACTTCAATACTTAAAAAACATATACTCAAGTCTTCTTGGAATTGACGACTTGTAACTTGTAATGGTGTCATTTTTACAGCAAGGTATCCGTACTTGTACTCAAGTATGGGTTTCAGTTACTTTTTACTCCTCTGATATTGATAAACTGGGACTGACCGATGGAGAAATATCAAATAAAGACAGACAGACATAAACATAGACAGAGAGAGAGCAAAAACACTGATAGACAGAGAAAAAAACATGGACAGACTGAAAGATTGACTGAAATGTATCATTTGCCCTTAAAGATTTTATTTAGCAGACAATTGTATTTATTTTAAGGGCAAATATAGAGAGAAAAAAATGCTTATTGACAGACAGATTCATGTAGACTTTAGTGTCACTTCTCTTGCGTTTTCAGGCTTGAAATCTCCAGCTGGTTTGAGTGCATCTGAAGAGCGGGCTCGGCTGGAGGGTCTCTGTCGCTCAGGGTGGTCTGCAGTCTTTCATCCACATAACAGCAAAGCCAGACAACATCTTCAAATCCAGTCCTTGTGTGTGTGTGTGTGCGTATTATTCAGGATGTGTGTGTGCGCGCATGTATGCTCCATACTGTAGGTGTGTTTCTCTCTGTGTGTGTGTGTGTGTGTGTGTGATGTTCAGAAGAGCTCCTGAAACTTTCTCCGGTGAGGGTTTGACTTTCTTACTGTAGTTTGACTGTACCATCGCTCAGTGGAGAACGCGGCTGTGAGTTGAAAGTGGCTTCTTCGACACTGTTTGTTTCCTGTGGATTCTGTGAAACATGGACTGCAAACGCAGCGTGAGCGGCTTTGAATTCTGCGGATCCATGACGCCTGTTGGCAGGAGGAACCTGTTTAATGGAGAAGGAGTTAAAAAAATGCGGCTGGAGTTTTGCACTTCAGTCAGAAAAAGTGCATTTTATATATATTTTAAGAAATAACATTGTGGGTCCTGAATTATGACATTATGATTATTTATGTCATGAAGAGTGATGATGTGAGGCCTCAATACACATTTAAAATCAAAATTTTAGTTGTCATAAACACAGTATACATGGTACAACAGGCAACCAGCATTTAAACGTGTGGGGCGGTGGATGCGAGTCAGAGATAACAATAAAAAGATGAGAGCTTAAAGTACAATAAAATACAAAATAAATAGATTAAGATTAAGACTATGAAGATGAAGAAAAAGACAAAAAAATTCAATAAAATGAGCAAAATACAGAAAAAAAGACTCCATGTAAAGTGAAGATGTTTAAAGTGTCCAATACTGTGTCATATCCATATTTTAAAGCGATTATTTAATGTAAATTGTATATTTTTGTGCTTTCAGTCACAAAGACAATTCAGCAACAAGAGCAACAGAAGAACTGAAGGTTGCAAAGGTTGAGATTCATTTGAAAACCACCTGCTATGAAAAGATTCTCTTCAGGCGTCCTCAGTGTGGATGGAGCGAGACCTTTACCTCCAGTGATCCCCTTTACACCGCGTGAAGTCGGCCCAACACCTCCTCAAGGCCCCCTACTGGGCCGGGCATCAGAGGGTCGGACCAAAGCGCCGGCATTCAGAGAGAAAAACACAATAAGAAAACACGCACACGCACACACACACGCACACACACACACACACACACACACACACACACACACACACACACACAAAAGAGCCTCTAAAGGCCATTCTCAACTAGAGGACGTTGAAGGACAATCCAGCAAACTACAGACATCACGTAAGAAAAACACAAGACACAAACATACTGCTCACACTCACTCAGATGCTGTTATATAAACGCACGGGCACACACACATATACGAGCACACACAAATGTATGTAAATGCACACAAGCACATACATACGCTTCCTTGTTTAGATGTGGTTTCAATCACGCCTGGCAACTTTCCCTAACACACTTAGGGACAGTGTTTGAGTAAATGGACTTGGTATTACTTTTTTGGCTAAGTATTATGGCTACTTTATACTTTTACTGAGTATCAAAAATAATAAGTGAAATATAATGATAAATAAAGTGAAAAATAAATAAAGTGAAAATATAACGAGTATCAAGAAACACGAGGAAATATCAGGAGATGCTGAAGGTACTGGATGCTTTTTATGAGCTAAATCTTTTTTTGTTCTTTTTTTAATCCATTTGTTCTTCCATTTTGAAACATTGATGTGTTATATTCCCTTTCTATATTAGGAAATAAAACCCTCATAAATAAAAAGTTTCTTGTTTTTATACTTGTAAAATACTCGTGCTTCTTTTAAAATTGGACACTTTACGACTTTTACTCAAGACTTCCTGAAATTAGTAATTTTGTAATGGAGTAATTTTACATTAAGGTCCCCATACTGGTTTTCAGTTACACTTTAATCCTCTGACACACACACACACACACACACACACTCACATTTATGTAATTCTTAAATTGCGATTGAAACACTGACTTATTGCTTTTGCTCTGCTCATGTCTTAGAAGATCTGAGGAGAGACGACATGATTTACAACACACCTCTAGAACTCTCCAGAAGTGGGATTCCGTCAGTCAGCCATTCACAGCCGTTCCTCTTGCAGTGTGTAAGCCTCTGACGACCCTGACGTGTCCTGGAAAGAACCTCACGCTGCTTTCAGCTTTAATCTACTGGTCACTTTGATCTGCTGCTGGGCCGCTGAATGAAGATGTGAGTGTGTGTGTGTGTGTGTGTGTGCGTGTGTGTGTGTGTGTGTGTGTGTGTGTGCGAGCACTGGCGAGAGGGATTGTACATGCGGTACATATGTATCTGTTCTCTTAAATTCTCTTAAACCTCATCGAGGTTAAAAGAAAGCGACCTACAGGTTTGCTTGATTCAGCGTCAGGATTGATTGTGAAGCTGAAGGAACATCACAGCTTCTCCTGATTTTCCTGATGAGAAGGTGAGTGAACATTGAAAAATGCTGCGGCTATGATCAAGAGAGTGTGAAAAATACATTGGAGTGTTGAGCAAAATAAGAACGGCACCTTCAACAAAAGAACACAACCATAGCCCGAGAGAAAGACTGAAGGAAGAGAAAGAGAGAATGAGTGTGTGTGTGTGTGTGTGTGTGCGTGGGTGTGTGACTCGATCTAATAGAATCCGATTTTCTTCATTCGCTGACCAAGCTGCTTTTTTGGAGCATCTCTGGCGACTTTTTTTAATCTCTCTTCTTGGGATTCTCTCTCTTGCTTTTTCTACATCTCTTTCTTTTAGTTTGTCACTTTTTGCATGAATGCCACGACGACCTGACATGGCGAGCTGCGGGTGAGAGCATCTCGTCTGGAGTAACTCTTCATCACTTCACTCCCCGTTTCTCTCACTCCACAAAACCCATCTTGATTTCAAACAGACCTGGATTGTGGAAAAACATGGTGAAGGATGAAAGCAATGGAAAATCTCAGGAAGATCAGTCTCAGCAGAGGAAGAAAGCGTCTGGAAACACTCTCAGAGTGACGGAAAGCACTCACATTTCCTTTACACACTTGCTTTAAAGCAAAGGCGCTTACTTTAGCGGAAAGTGATTCACGTGTAACGAACCGCGGGTATTGGCCCCAGTGTGATGTAAAAAGAAAAAGAGAGACATCAGAACCAGAGCTGAAGAAGGAATGATGGAAAGATCTATAGCATTAACAAAAGTAAGAGAGGAAAGACAACAGAGATAGAGATAGGGGCAAAACGAGAAAAGGGAGAGAGAAACATAGTGAGAGAGAGAGAGAGAGAGAGAGAGAGAGAGAGAGAGACTAAGTGAGAGTGAGAGATAGACTGAGAGAGACAGAGAGAGAAAGAGTGGGTGAGCAAGAAAGAGAGGTGTTAGAGAGATACGTGAAAACAAAGAACAAATACAAACATGCTAAGAATGCTAACAAGTCAAATGCTTAGTCTCATGCAACCAAATCTTAACAGTGGAGTCACCAGAAACTTCAAGCACAAAGCAAAACAATTTAAACTCTAATGTGACTAACTGTGCGGAGTAACGGGCGCACGGTCATCTCTCATGGCATGACGGGAACAGCTAAAGCCGGGCGCTAATGAGCGAGTAATGAAGGGGTTCTCTCGCTCTAGTACCTGCAAGGCTTCTCGTTTGGTTGGTGGCATTTGCGATGACATTTGCAGAGTTTTTGAGGCATTATTCAGGTTAAATGGCATTAGTGCCTCGGCGGGCCAGCAGGGGGCCACACAGGAGTTTGTTTGCCATGTCAGTTTGAACGACTGGCTTTTAAAAAGCAGCTGGCTGAGATCTTTTTGAATGAGCTATTTTCAGAATGAAGTGACCATAGGTTCAAATTCAATGGTTGCATGGGTCAATCTTAATGAATCCAGGCATCCACTCTCCACCGAGGCGTGGTTGGGTCAAGTGCTGGATGAGGGCAAAAACAAATCTCAAGCGGGATGAACGTAGCAAGCTGAGGACTGATTGTAACTAGTATTGGGAGATTTCACTGGCAACTCTCAGTTGATGATGGTCACACAAGTTGATATCGTCCACTACATCCAATTTTGAAAATTTGAAAAGAATAAATAAATAAACTGGTTGCATAACCATTTGAAGATCCAAACGGCAAGTCAGAAGACCACAATGGTAGACCAGCAAAATTTCTTGTGTTGTTTTCAAACCAACTTTGCATTGCACCTCCAAAATATCTGTTTGGTTTAAAAACCAGACAGGATTATCTGGATCTCCAAGATGATTTTTGGATCCATTTTGAATGGTGGAGGCTGGAGACAATCTCAGCATCTTTGGGCCAAAGACAGAGACAGCCAATCACACATGTGCCTGGTTTCACAAGGAATCCGGGAAGATGGAGGTAACATGCTGCTCTACCCAGGAATCCAGCATCAAGATAACCGCAGGAATTATTGATTCGTACGTATTTAACTGGCAGAATCAATTGTAAAGCAAATTTTGCTTGATCACATATTTCATTCCTTCTTTTCAATCCTGCACTTGAAAAAACAAGAAAAATGCTGCAACTAAGAGCTTGAAAGGTTTCAAACCGCCAATTAAGTACGTAAAAAGAACACTCCACGAAGACTCGATTATACGCCACGTCACGTCAACCAAAGCCGGAATTTATCTCGCTGTGGAAGTAATAACAGACTGCATTTTTTTCTACATCCTGAACCCACATTCGCTCCAATTTTTCATAGCAATTTTGCCATCTGAAGAGACGCGGGTGGCATTACAAAATAATCTGTGTTCAGAGGCATCTGAATATTCTCTGCCACCCCAAGGCTCCTCATTTCCACACCTTCGTCAGAAAATGATTTTCACACTTTGGGACATGTATAATTCAACAAACTAAAAAATTATGAACGATTTGTTGTGTGGGGCACAGGGAAAACCGACAAGACCGGTTCTAATTAAGCGCTTGGTTCGCTCCTCGGGTGCTGAAGCGTCTCTGTTCGTGGACCTGTAAAGCCAGGAAGGGATCAGAAAGAGTAGATTAGAGAAGAGAGCGTTCTTCAGCCACAGAGTCGCTGTTGCGTAACACGCCGAGAGCTCAGAGCGACAGAACCGGCATTTTATTCTCATTTGCTCGCCCGATTCCTGAGGCACTGATGTGTTTAATATCCAGATAAAACAGGATTTTACAATTTAGCTATTTCACCAGGCGTGTGTTTCACGTCTTTTTGTGAAAAAACAAATTGAAAAAGTACTTGGTAATGGATCTGAAGCATGAGGGTTGGAGGCATGAACTCACCAATTTAAGAGCTTAAGTCTCAAATCTAATTTGTGAAAACTAGAGCGCCTTACAAACACATGACAGTTGATGTACTCAAATGTTAAAACTGAAATGGGCCGAGCACAGAGCCCTGGGGTGCTCCATGTGTTAGTGAACTGGGCAGTTAAAATTCTTCAGCTGTTGACAGAGAAAACTCAATCAGTACTTCGATCAGTCGTTATGCTTGCAACACCGCGGTTGTGGGATTGAGGGCCAGGAAAATGAAGCTAGTTGTTTAAGAAAGAAGCATCAGGCTCTTGCTGAAATTATAAAACTTCAGAACACGGAAGGACTATTCAGTATAGGTGTAACTCGAACGTTTCCTCGTTTATTTATTAATCGTGCGTTCAACTGAACCTTGCCAGGAGAATTACATTTTATGCACAACCGGCCTTGACTATATTAATATTAAATGCTTTGGATAAAATGCATTAATGTAAAAAGTAAAGGGGTGTCAGTGTGGCCACTAGGGGCAGCACCGAAAATGTATCCTGCACATTCTGCACCAGTGAAGGGTGGCAGGGTGTCCCAGGGTGAACCAGTGTGTCCCAGCACCTACCACCAGAGCTGTCACTCTATCACTCTAACTCTGCACTTTAATCATCACTGTACTGCTCACTTTTATCTGGCTACTGGACAGTTTGTAACTGGTCACTTTAACAAAACACTTTCTGGATCACTGAGTCACTTTTAGACACCTTAAACTGGACACTTTAAACCTTTCTGGATCACTGAGTCACTTTTTTGTATTTTACTCACTTTTTGTGTTTTTTACTTTTTCTACGCTATTTGATTTTTTTTTTTTTATCTTGAAAATGTTGTAATTTGGGGCGGCACGGTGGCGCAGTGGTTAGCGCTGTCGCCTCACAGCAAGATAGTTCCGTTTGACACTTGAGGTGTGAGTTCAAGGCCGGCCGGGGCCGTTCTGTGTGGAGTTTGCATGTTCTCCCCGTGCTTGCGTGGGTTTCCTCCGGGTTCTCCGGTTTCCTCCCACAGTCCAAAAACATGCGCTTCAGGCTAATTGGAATTGGAAAATTGACCACATAGGTATGAGTGAGTGTGTGAATGTGTTTGTCTCTGTGTCCCGCTCTGCGAGTGGATGGCCACCAATCCAGAGTGTGTATCCTGCCTCCGGCCCAAAGACGCTGAGATAGACGCCGGCTCCCCGCGACCCTGTAAAGGATGAAGCGGTAGAAGATGACTGACTGATGTTGTAATTTGTATTCATATGTATATCTATAGTTTTTTATCGTATTTCTATTCTTTATCTTTTTTATTGCATTTCCCGTTGTTGCATCTCCCTCATAACTATGTTTAAATGCTGGAACCATCAAAAACACATTTCACTACATGTTTTACCACGTAAAACATGTATGTGACGAATAAAACTTGAAAATGAATTTGATTTAAAGTGGTACACACACAGTGAAATGACACATCCCGGAACTAAGGACACTCAGTTGTGTAACCCACTGGACCGTGATTTCGAACCTGCAACTTCGGTATGAACACAACTCCCTATCGCTGGACCACAACTAATGTACGTAAGTACTAAATTCATTTGAATAAAAAAAATAGAATAAGTAGTGGTTTTAGCATAAGCCACATGCGCCCTCTTGATACTATTATCAGAAATAAATTAAAAAGAAACAATGTGAACGACATATTTAAAGATGAAAAAACATTAATTTACTACATCAACAGCTTTAATGCAAAACGGTGGCAGAAATTTCCCCGAAGTAGCTGTCTTCTAGACCCCAAACCTGAGAATTAAGAAGCTTTACTTCACACGACGCCGGGGTTTATTTGCCATTCACGGCGTGTCACCTCGAGATAATGCCTCTTCATGTTTCCAGTCCAGAGTTTTCCTGGAGGAAACAAGACTGATTACCTGGAATAGGGAATGAGAGTGTTATTATGCCAGACTTCACGAGCAGAGGCATTTCCTCTGCACTGCGGCCGACCAGAACGTCTTGTTTCTGATTGAATGTTTGGCCGACCAGAGGATTTACTCCTGAAGAAACTGCGTAATAAGAGAGCGACAGGATGGTGAATAAACAACACGTTTCATGAAGTCAAGTGAAAAGTCGTACCTATTTGCTTCCGAAAAAAATGTATTCAATGCACATTTCGTATTGTCAAAGGTAATCATGTTTTTATAACGAACACAAACTATAACAAGCATAAATTGGCTTTATTATATACTCACTTTCGTTTTATAATAACGTGTGTATGTATATGTAACATGGTTTAATACAGCAACACATGCATGTGTGTGTGCGTATGTTGGTATATATATATTATTATATTATGAAAAATTCTCAAACATGTCTTTTTGTCTGTCTGTTCTTCTATCTATCCATCTCTATTTAGTTATCGATATCCTGCATTTGTCTGTCCTCTATCCATCCACCTCTCACTCCCTCCATATATTTGTGCATATTGTAATATAGATTAATTTAACAATTACACAAAAAGATGAAAACATGGTGTGAACAGTGAATAACAATCAATGAAAGAAAGTAGAAGTCAGAACTGTTCTGAGCAATGATCGATTTTAATAAAGCATGCGGACTTCTCAGTAAAACAGTGGATTAATCTGTCCAGCACCTTGATTAAAGTTTGATGGTGACATGTTAAAAGCGCCGTCGAGAGAAATTGACTCACGCTTCAATATTTCATGATCTGCTTTTCAGAATCACCGAAGCAGGAATAAAAGCAGCAACATTCAGTGGTTTTGTTTGATCCTCAAGCTCATTAAATACAGTGAGCGCTGAATGTGCAGCACCACCCTTTGACTGGTTTGGTCACTACAACATCAGCAGAAGCAAAGAATCCTTCGTTAGCCACAACAAAGGTTTCAGCTCTTTATCTTTATTTATCCAAACCAGGTTTAAAAAGAACACCACTAGCAATTGTTAAAAACTGTTCAGTTGAAAAAAGTCATGACTGGTTAGAGTAAAAAAAAAAAACATATGCAAGAATAAAAATCGAATTCATTTCAGTGGTTTCATCCTATAACCTTTTAGGCATCTTCCCCTGGTTGAGGGAATTTTTGGTATAAAAACAGGATTTTTACAAAAGTTTGCATTTATTCAAAAAATTTGAAAGCTCACATCAAATCAAACTGGACGGTACAATTCTATTTTAATCATACGCCACATATAAAATATAATTGGACTGATCCACAGCCAATACAAATCTATGCATCTTTAAGTGACCATTTCAGAGTCCAAACCTTCACTTTCGGGAAAAGCTAAACTTCCATCACAGTATAAAAAATATGAGGATGAAAAACAACGTTTTTATGCATTTTGTCTTTAAAGTAGTGATTTTGTCCGATACACTGCGACAGAAAGTCTTTGTATGAGCGATCATATCAGTGAAATCTGATTGGCCGGAGAGCGGTGAAGGCTTTCGTCGCTCCTTGGATCCTTTTGTTCCACTGCTTACGAAGGCAACGAGGATTGGAGAGCCAGTGGCGATGGTCAGTCTGGACTCAGTCGTCCGGCTCGGTGACGCACTGCTCCACGATGTCCCGCAGATTGGGATTCTCCATGGCGGCCGCCACACGCTCCTTATCGTTGATCTGTTTGTTAACTGCGGAAAGAAAGAGACGGAGGAGTCGTTTAGAAAGCGAACAGCTGCTCCATCACACGAGATACAGACTGCCGCTGTGCGACAGGCTGCTCAATCCCATCCTCAATTTCAGACCGTTAGCCAATGAGCAGCATCAATCTCGCTTGATACAGCCGGAACGTCCCGGAATCCAAATCACTGCATTTGATAAAAGTTGAGAATCTCTTAACTTGTGCATTCATGTTTTTTTGAGATACGATATATACTATATAAATACAGCGTGTGTGCATTTAAAAAGACTAATTAAAATAACGTGCATTTGAGACACAAGAATATTTCTAAAGAAACTGATTTTTCAATTATAGATGTACTCGATAGATCCATAATGAATTCCATCAGCGGTTGATTAATTTAAAGAAAGCGATGTTTTGAAGCCGATCCGTGTTTTATAAATGAAGCATAATTGTGTTCTGGAACACTCACCGTCCTCCTCGGTCGAGTGCGTTCCCTCGCTGATGTAAATCTCCAGCTGTAAAAGAACAAAGCCGGAGAAAACGTGATCAAGCTAATTATCTGGGATCAATGGACGGGAATAAAGAGATTCCGCGACACAAGACGTTCTGATGTTGCGGGACACAGTCAGGCTTGAGATTCACCTTGTGTTTGAAAGGCAGGCAGCGCTGGAGCTTCACTTGCAGGCAGAGACCTGCGGGAAGAACAGACACGGGTTGCACATGGACGCGGGTTTAATGAGAATCCCACCGTGACATTGCGCTCGACGGCATGTGCCACGGGGATTCATTAGACAGGCCACACACCGCGTTTGCAAACACATTTGTTTTGCTCACTTTTAAAGGGTGGAAAAGCTCGAGGCCTGATGCGGCGGCTCAGCGCTTTGCAGATAGGTCACGTATAAACACGTATAATCATCGCATTACATTCTGTGCAGACAAACCGTATGCGATAATGTCTCCTAGTGATAATAATGGACATAGATATGAGCGGAAGAACAAATCACAGCCGTCTGGCTGATACTGCGTTCTGATATTAATCCCTGAAATTACAACTCGCCGGAAAATAAATCAAACCGTTTGTTGGTAATGAACCAGCAGATGTGTGCGTGCACACAGACACACACACACACACACACACACTGATATTTACATTAATGATAACGTATTTATATAATCAAAAATGTACATTGCATTATCTGAGTGTATAAAACAAAAGAATAAATATACAGTATTTTTATTGGGTGCATATATTTGTTTTACATTTATAAACATTACATATATAAAATTATAAAATTAAAAACACCCAGAAATAAATAGCAAAATACTAATAATAATAATTCTCGTTTTTTGTTAGATGTAATTACCAGAACAGTACTGTTTTGCTGTGCAGCAGACAGAGCGATTTGATTACATTTGACTGGGGTGTTCTTCGATTTACACTATTTTCTTTTTGCTCCAAAGTTTTTATTAGAGTCATTATTTGGTGCTTCGAATATGGTCTGTCTATTCAAATATTAATCACTGTATTTAGTTTAATCTTAATTCTTCCAATGTTAATTTGTGTCTGTTTAGTGTCGTGGCGTGTCTAATGTTTTTTTTATTTCTGTTATTGAGCCAATAGAAGCTTACTACATGCATGTCTGCCTACGCATTATTTAACGACGCACAAGTGCATGGCTGCATAAACACAATGTGTTTCCGTATATTTGTGATTGTTCCGGATTTGAAATATGGAAAAATGGGCATTTATGCCCTTATTACAAGCACCCCCCAAGTTTTTGAGCGTCGAAAATTTTAATTAAAGGGGTGCTCATTATTACGTAAATATGCAAAACATACATATACATAAAATATAAAACCAATTGTTAAATATTGTGTACATGTTATATGTGTGTTATGTGTGTGGTTCTATCTGAGCGCAGCAGTGCAACAGAAGCAGCCTTTCTCATTCTTATCATTCCTATCACACAGACCTATCAGCGTGGCCAGCGAGCAGTGCGGCACGGTAGGAGAGAAGCGGATGATGACCAGATATTCCTCCTCGCCCAGTTCCTGCACCTCCACACACTTCTCTGTCACCACGTCCAGCTCCTCCAGAGTGTTGGGCTTCTCGGGGTCACGGATGGTCCGGATCACGTCTGTGCGAGTCCAAAATAACCACACAACCATCACAATCCAAACAAGCATCCATCCATCTACTCCATCTATGTCAGTGCGGCCACTAGAGCCAGTAGTGTGTCAAATTTGTGTTCTGCATTTAACCATCCAGTTAAGTTACACACACACACACGCGCGCACACACACTGTGAAGTGAAACACACAAACCCAGAGCAGTGGGCAGTCTTGGGGCATGTGGGGGTCAGTGTAGAACCCACCGGAACGGGATTCGAACCTGTAACGGCAGAGTGGCAGATCCAACTCCCTGCTGCTGGATCACAACTGCCACCATGTGGTTGATAGGTAGGAACGAATTTATAAACGTATTCATTCATCCACCTATCTGTATCTTTTTATAGAATGTATAGAGCATCTCTGGGTCTACCATCTACCCAAATAAGATAACAAAAACTATCTGTCTTCCTTATATAAGTCTGTCTTTAATCGATCGTATTTTTCTCCATTCAGAAACATATTTTGTGTTGTTATTCTTAAACTGTGGTTGTTTTAGATGTGCGGTTTTTTATTTCTTTACTCGATTCATTCACCCAATTATTTTCTTCGATTTCATAAGTAACTGCTGTGTGAACTATTAGTTGCTAAGCCCCGTTTCGATCATCTCAAATTAACGCGTTTGAACTGAAGCTGTTGATGTTTTGTAAAGTTGAAGTTGGTAAAGGTCAACATGGCTCCTCACCGTACACCTCCAGCGCCTTTTCCTCCATCTTCCACCTTCTGCTACTCTTCTTCTCATTCGCAGATTCGTTAAGTCCCGTTAGCGGCCATACCTTGCTCAGAAGTCCAGACAGAAGCTCCATAATTCGAACCGGTCCATTTCCATCGCGGAAACTTCCACAATCCACACGTCTTACCGTCACCCGCTTCCGTAACTCGCATTCAGACACAACGGTAGAGCCAGAGCGGTCGATCAAAGAGAGCATTAATATTGCGAAAATATGTATTCATTATTAACAATGAATAATAGTGCAACAAATACATCATTGAAAAAATTACAGTAGTTCGTGAATTAACAAACTAAAAACAATGCTTTTACATTTGAAAAATAAAACATTATTCAAACAAGATACTATTCTTCAATACTACTCCAATAATTTCATGTACGCTCGTTTAAGTTCGTATTACTTGAAAACAAATTAATTGCACGATATTTACAAATTTTAACATTTAACTGTACTTCATATTGGCACAGCATCTTTAAATAAATATCTGTAAATTTAAATAAAAAACTGCTTTAATTGAAACTTGGAATTTTTAAGAAACATTAAAAAACGTTAAACGTTAAAATTCAACAAGTTCTGTATTTGATTAGTCTTGCCTACACACTTCCGATACTCCCCGTGATGAACACGTGATCCCAGTCAGCTGTGCTTTCCTCGGTTGACGGAAGTCTGTCGTGAGTTCGAATTAATCGCATTTCGTTGATAAAATTGTATTCATTTTACTTTCTTTGTGTGCTTGATTATATTTCTCTTTTTTATTGTGTGGAAAGGAACGATGAAGCTTTGCTCAGGCGAGCGCAGACACGTTTGCGGCGTCTGAGGTGATTCAACTTCCCGCCGTTTGAGGATGATGAAGGCTCCGGGCAGGTGGGATGATGGACCTCGGGCTGTGCTGGAAGTGGACGTGCTGTCCTGGGCGGGGTGTTGTGGAGGTGTGGAAGACACGGTGAGGGCGGGTCTGTGCAGGAAGCCGCCGGTTCTGTGCTGCCTGGACTCCGCAGGAGAAGTGGAGCTGAGGAGCATCAGTGAGATCAGCCGGACACCTCACAGACTCCAGCACAGCTGCACCGGGTGACTCTTTCTGCTCTCCTCACTCCTAGTGTTTAGCATTATTCATTTTATTGTGACACTGGGACATTTCTGCTCTGTCTGTCAGCTCGTATCTACAATTTTTGCTCATGTAAAAAAGCAAAACAACTCACATTCATTCACCGATAGGTCCAAGTGCCAGCGTAGACGTATACAGTCCATTGACAGCATGTCTTTATTCTTTCTGTTGTTCTAGTTTCTGCTGGGAGGAGGTGACGGACCGCAGCAGATCTGGTGTGAAGTTGCTGGTGGTGGACTCCACGTGTGCCGTGAAGCTTTATGAGGTGAACTCGCATGATGAGGCTCTTCCAGTGTGTGAGCGCTCCTCTGAAGATCTCCTGCGTGCTATGAATCACAAACATCCCGGTGAGCAGAAACCTTTGTGACCTTGTGAACAGTGAGACCCTAACGTATCCAAATCCCACATAGATGTGTCAGAGCTGAGGTTGCTGAAGCCACTGGCCTTCAGTGACGGCCGCTTCATCCTGCTGCTAAACTCGTGTGTCCTGCTGACCCTGCGGTGGAATGAGGAGACCACAAACCTGGAGACTTTGTCTAGTTGTCTCCTCGATTTTCCAATCCAGACACAGGATGCCTGTGTGGATTATCAGCTCTGCCGGGGAACACTCTTTGCTCTGCTGGAAACTGGACTTGCACGTATCCTTCTATATGGATCTACATAGATGGTCAGATATAAAGGGATAGATTGAGTCCAGAGAGATACAACTATGGTTTTCTTCGAAAAATTATATGGTACAAATATATGGTTAAAAACAGGAGTGATGAGTGGTGATGGATGGATGGATGGATGGATTGATTAGATGGCAAGATCGAAATAGATAGACATGTGGATGAATGGACGTGGTCTGAACAGTTAGATGGATTCAACATAGTTGGAACAAACAAAAAGACAGATGGATTTGTATATGTAATCCAATTCCATAAATGTAGGAAGTTAATGCATAAATATTACCGCAACTATATTATTGCAGCTGTATTAATTATATCAATGCAGCTATAGCTGAAATAATAAATTTTCAGTTCGCAATCCACTTATTAAATGACCTTGTCAAAACGATCTACCGTCTATAAAAACACAAATTAATATGTTGTTTTATATATATATATAAAACATATATATATATACATATATATATAT
>CM051497.1:2614765-2619765 GCA_028031935.1 Paedocypris micromegethes
ATACATACATACACACACACGCACACACACACACACACACACACACACACACACAAGCTGACAGAGAGACTGCTTGTCGGAAATCAGAGACTTGGAAGTCGGAAAGCAGTCAATCATAATCGACGTAGTGTCCACCATCTACAGCATCTTAATTCTAGTATTCTATTCTAGTATTGGTATTAATTCTAGTGATGCTGACGTTGTCTGAAGTTTCTCTTTAACGCAGTATCAGTCGTCTTCGACATCACCAGTGGGAAGCTGATGGCGCGTGTGGATTTCCCATCATACTTCAGAACAGGAGACACAGCCAATGACTTCTCCTCAGAAGAAACGTCTTTCTGTCTTCTCCGGCTCTCGCGTGACCTCAACACAGGGGTGACCATCACCAGCCTCCACCAAGCCCTCGCAATTGACCTCAACCACTATTTTCAGTGTGTAGATTATCACCGTACTAGGTTTCTGTTTCTACATCTGTATATTTCTGTTTCTTCCAGACTGAACCCAGATCACCTTTATTGTCGCACAACTCCCAATCGACCTTTACTACAACCTTTGGAATCATGTGACCAGGACAGTCTCTCAAGCTCCGCCCACAGCCTGTCGATGCTGAGTCAAACTTTCCAGACAGACAGGTAAAAATCAATAAAGACCATTACCCATGATGCACCTGCAGCTTTTCAGTTGAAATGAAACACCACAGTCCATGCATTTAAGCTAGTTCAGAGTTTCCTTTATAATCAAACCTATCACATTGCTGTTGCAAGCTTGATTAAGATTTTTTACTTACCCTAATATCTTTATGAATGTATCTTCAGGTCGTGGGAAGCCCGTCTGTCTGTGCTTTACAGTCGATTTAAAGGCACAAACGACTCATCACAAAGGATTCCCTGGTACCGAGACTTCCCACACGTGGAGTGCCGGCGAGCTGCCTCTGTTGCTAAACTCTCCCAGCCATCAGTGGCACCAGGTGGTGCTGTGATGTCATTCACCACTCCAACAAACTCCACTGCCTTTCAACTAAACCTTTCAGAGTTCTCCGTCGTGGTGACATTCATTAGACCTGGGAATGCAAACACTGTTCTGGCCTACTGGGACCTAGAGGATGAAAGCGTGACATACCACCAGGCCAAAGGTCCATCTGTGCCCGTCCAGTGCTCGGCTGAGGAGCATCTGTGTCTTTTGTTGAAGAGTAAGACTCTCTGACCTTTATCCTGTTATTGAACTGCATTTCACAGCTGTTTGGATGTTTGTGTGTGTTCCAGCATATGGTCTGTCTGTGGTTCTGTTCTCGGTGACCCAGGATGAGCTGCTAAATAGGCTGATGGTGTTTGGCACGGCTGGGACTGTCGACTCGCTGTGCCATCTGAACACCTGGGGGCGCTGTTCAATTCCCATACATGCCCTGCGGGTGAATTATTAGACAATAAAGATACTTATGGTTGCTTAAAAGTAATTTGGCTTTCTATATGGTTTCCAGGCTGGTTTGAAGAACCACCAGCTGGACACTGTGGATTTCTTTCTGAAGAGCAAAGAGAATATCCTGAGCCCAGGGTCTGGCTTCATGCCTGATCAGAACAGTGTATCCACAGAAATCCAGTTGAGGAGTAGGTTGATCTCCTACCTCTAGAAGCGTCTCCAGCTTTCTAACCATGTCATACAGTCATGACTAATGACTAATTGGTTAGATTATTTAGACATCATTTCACAACCTGTGATTTTGAGATAAAATGTCAGAGTTGATAGAATCTAAGACAGATAGAATAACAGACATTCGAAGAGATGAGATAAATGGAAAAATGGATGGACAAATATACGTATAAATAGGGAAAGTAAACACAGGATAAGAAATAGGAACCCACAGTAGTGAAAACAGAGTGATAGAGACAGACAGACAAATAGCGATAAGCACAGATAGACATATATGCGTAAATATATCTGATTGTATTTGTTTTTGTAGTGATACAAAAAGTGCACATTTTTAACCACAAAATGTTCAACAATTTAGCAAAATGTTGAATGTGTAAGAAATATCATCTGGTGTGTGTGTCTACGTGAGTGTCTGGTATAAATCTGACACAGACGAGAAACAAACATGTCAGAGCCAGTTGCTCTGCTGGGAAGTTCCAGCACTGTTGTGTGGAGTTCCATGATTCATGACGTTTCTGTGCTCCAGACGTGCAGGTTCTGTGTCCGGCGCTGGATCTGCTGCGAGACGCCATACGAGACACGCACACAGAAGCCCAGAGCCAACAGTTCTGCGAGCAGCTTCTCAGCATCACTTTGAACTTCCTCAACACACAGACCCGCCTCCTGCTGATCGGAGCTCACGGTACAAACACTCCCTCATCCAGGTGGAATGAGGTGTCTGAAGGTCCAGTCATGTCCAACGGATTTCTGTGTTTCTGAAACTAAGAGATTCAGGAGAAATGATTTCTCCTTGTTTCTCTGTCTCCCCCACTTTCTCTTTCCGTCTTGTTTTTCCTCTCTTTACCTTTATCTCTCTCTTTTCCTATTTCTCCCTTTGTCCGTCTGTCTGTCTCATCGCTTCTCTTTCTTTCTCTGTTTATCTTTCTCCCTGTGTCTTTGTCTTTATTTATCTTTGTCAGTATTTCTGTCTTGAGTTGTCTCTCCTCTGTCTCTCTCTCTCTCTCTCTTCCATGTTTGTTTCTGTCCGTCTCGCTCTTCTCTCTCTGTCTCTTTATGTATTTATTTTTCTCTGTTTTTCTCTTTCTCTCTTCCTTTTTATTCATCCGTCTCCGACTATACTCCCTTTTCACACTCTTTCTCTGTCTGTCTGTCTCTCCCTCTCTGACTTTGTCCATGTTCCTCTCTCTCATCCATAAACATGAACATTTCTACCAAAATAGTGAAACGTTCTTATGGAAGCGTAGAAATCCCCTTGACATGACTCAACCTCCAAACGAATGCTCTTATGTTCTGTGTTGCTGATGATTTGTGTTTTTGTCATTGTTCTACAGAGCTAGACCAGAATCAACAGGAGTGTGTGCAGATTTTAGAAGCCTACATTTCAGATCTGCGGGGATACATGAAGAAATTCCCCTGGTCGGAAGAGAGCGACATTCAAAACAAACAATGTCCTCCTCGCTCACCCACAGCCAGTTCTGCCATCAAACACGACTGGCTCTCACTGTCTGATGAGGTCAGCCTAAAATCTTTCTCTCTCTTGCTCTGTTTATGTCTCTCTTTCTCTCAGAATAGCACATTTTACTGTAAATGTTTCAGGAAGTTGTGCAGCGCGCTGTCTTGAGCGGCCGGATTCCTGAAGTCCAGGCGCTTCTGCGGAGCCGTGCAGTCACGTGCAGCTTGGAGGACATCAGGAGCACAGGCCTGAGACTCGTCTTCACCTGTCTCACTCGCAGAGACTTACAGCAGGCCAAAACACTGCTCACAAACATGGTGAACACACACTTAGCAGGTCATATCAGCGCAACGTGTTTGAACGGATCCTGTCTGTGATTCAGGGCTTTAACGTGAAGCAGCAGCTCCACCGAATCTGTGTCTTCACTGCCGATCAGGATCTAAGGGCCTTCATGGTGAATCGATCTCATATTGCACAAATTCGATGAGGTGTAATGTACTGATGTTTTGATTTTCATTCTCAGGTTGAAGAGTTGCAGAGGCAGAACTTCCTCTCGCCTGAAGAACTGGAGCAGGTCAAGTTCATTCAAACCATCGAGAGCTTCGACACCAAACCTGCAACCAAATCCACAGACTCTTTGGACGCCAGCAGGTACTGACATGGCCTGATTTACGCCGCTCAGTTGATGTTGTAGTGATAGACTCTTTGTATCTACCAGGGTTCTGCAAATGACCTGTTCCAAGCCCGAGTACAGGAGGATTCTGCAGGACGTGGTGCTGGAAGCTGAAGCGTTGCCCTCCGGCTCTCTGTTAGCGTCCCTGCGTCTGGACTGGGTCAGAAACTGGGACAAGGACGCAAGGAACTTCATCCTTCTCTCTAGACTACAAGACACCAGTGAGTTTCTAGGGATTCTTGCCTTTTCTCTAATGATGATAATAATTCATCTCTCTCTCTGTTCAGCTCCCGGTCAGTGTGATGCAGCCGTGCTGTGGTCGTACCTCACTTCCTGGCAGGATTCGGTCCAGACCATCAGGTGGGCTCGCAGCACGACGGCTACAGATGTGAGCACTACAGCCCCCCACTGGCCGGCTCTGACTCCGCACGTCATCGACAACTTCAGCTGCTGTGGAAAACACCTACGGAACCACATCTTAGACTGGCTGGCGCGGTGTGAAAGCATCACTGAGATGATCGGGAGCAGCACGGATGACTTTCTCAGACATGTTCTTGGGTTTTCAGACAGGGCTTGTTTGTCCAGTCGGAGGTGGATGACTTTGAACAGTTGCTGTGGCGACTGGGTCAAGCTGGAGGAGTGATGCATGCTCGGATGGACACTCTTGTTCCACACTTTCGTTTTTCACAGGGGCGAGATTTCCACCAGAGGTTCATTCTGCACTGTCTGGAGAACGGCTTGCAGTATCTGCTTTACAGCTACCTGGAGCACTATAGGTGAGTTATGAACCCGCCTGCATAAGCATTGACAGGATTTATGGTCCAGAACTTGCCACCGATCACAAGACTTTTAGCTGAATCTCTAAAGATGAATGCACGTGAATGCAGTGTGAGGAGATGAGCTTTGCCTTCTCAAATAAAACATTTTTTTTAAAGTGACATGTTTTGCTTTTCTTTTTCTCGTCATCTCTGCTTTTCAGCTTAACACCTGAAAACTGCCCAGTTTTGACCGAAGCAAACCTGTACCAGAGCTTCCCCTGGCTCGAGATGATGCTGAAATTCCAACAGATCACCAAACGTCGTGAAGGTTCTTGAGAGATCAGCTTGTACTTCAAGTGTTTGCCTCTTGAGTCCTCCACTCACACACCTTGTTCTCTCGCTTCAGATCCAGAGCATGTGTTCCAAGCCAGTCTGACGGCAGCACAGGTTCTGCTTCCTGGGAGTCAGG
>CM051497.1:2622265-2680453 GCA_028031935.1 Paedocypris micromegethes
CCTGGAGATGAACATGGTCCTGATGATGTTCTCAGGTTAGCGATGGCAGCGGAGCAGGCGTACGTCCTGGGCCTGATGAACTTCAGCTCCGCTAGCGTAGCGGCGGCGTGTGTATGCTTCTGTGAGCTGTTAGGAACCTGCAGTCTCCGCTTGAGAGTGGATCTCCGAGTGCTCAACCTCATCTTAAAGCTCAGGAGTCAGCGCTCTGATGAGGAAAGCAGGGCCCGGCACAAGCAGACACTGGGTAAAACCTGTTTGATTTGGAGAGAAGGGGGTCATGGCATACGGGTTTGAGTGTTGTTCTTTCTCCTCAGTGGAAAAAGCTCGGAAGCTGCTCAGGTCTGAGAAGCAGACGGCTGAGGAGCTGCTGGTTCCTCTGGAAGAGGCCGTCAGAGATGGTCTGGAGAGAAAAGGCATTGTGCGGTCAGTGTCTGTCTGTCTGACTGACTAGCCTCAGAACCAGTGTGTTGTGTCCAGATAAACCAGTCTTGATGGAGTGGTAGAGAGAGAGATTCCAAATAAATATATAGAAAAACAATACAATTCCTGATGGATAAGATGAATGCCGCGATGTGGAGAGATGGATGGAATCAAGATTGATGGAGAGATTAATATGTGGAGTTATATTTGAATATATAAAAGGACAGATGCATTGTTTATAAAGGCTAGATAGATGAATTCCTGATATTTGGATACGTAGAGAAAAATAGGGTTTTCGTATTTGTTAATTACAAAAAAGATGCAGATGTTTTTTCTTCATCACGTTCTCAGGTCATCGTACGAAGCTGCGCAACACTGGACACTTCCTGTGCAGTTCTGTCACCTCCACGGCCTTCCACTCAGCGCTGCCTTCCCACACGACTGTGCTGGAGATGGACAGTGGCTCAACTTCTTGTTGTTCGTGCAGCTGCACAATTTTCCCGCCCAGCAGGTTTAAAAAGCACCTTTTGTCGTCTCCATGTAATCACATCATAAATGTTGTATTCCTCTCCTAGGTCCGATCACTGGCTGCTGGCTTCAGTCCAGCTCTGCAATCCCACATTTCCCTGGCCTTCCAAGATCTACCGCCGATTAACTCCCATGATCCTCCAGACATGGCTCCGCCCACATCCCAACCCCCAAGGGAACTGTTCCTGGTGCTGCTTCGGAGCCAGGAGAAGCCCAGTTCCTGGAGGTTCATGCTGTCAGAAGCCGTCCGTCAGCAATGTCCTCCTCTAACGGTGCTGGCTGCCTGTCACCAGGTTTGTGCTGACTGACTAATGTTGGTCAACTTGTTCTTTGAAGACGTCAGCTTTCACAGGAAGTTTTTAGATTTTAAGGATTACTTAAAATTGTATTGGAATTTGGCTCATTTGCAGACAGGTTTTTTTTTCTCTTAAGTTCAAGTTCAAGTTCTGAGCATTTGTAAGGCGCTTTTCACAGTTTTTAACGGCCTCAAAGCGCAGTTAAGTCTCTGACATTTTTGATTTTCGAATTGCACATTTAGCAATGTATGTTTGGCAAGCATACGTCTAATCTTGATGATGAATCTGGGGCAGAACTATCATGCTTAGTTTCTTTGTCGGATGGGTTAAATGCAGAGAAAAAATTTCCCCACTGAGGGACTAATAAAGGTTGAATTATTATTATTATTATTATTAATTACGTTTTTATATTTATGTGTTTGTACTATCAGGGAGCCGATCTTCTTCAGTGTCTTTGCGTGTGGATCCTGACGTCTGCTGAAGACCACAACTGTCGGGAAGCCACCGCTCACATTGACGAGAGTCTCAGCCATCACGTCTGGAACCTCCACGACCTCTCGCTTCTATGGAAGGTGCTACTGTGCAAGAGCAAGATCAGGCCTCTGATTCGCGGATTCCAGCTGTTCCAGAGAGTAAGACTGAGAGAGTAATCTGATTGGTTGATTCCTAAGGACATTCCTAAGTTTAATATGTTAAACATAATGGTTTGTCCAGGAGTCTCCATTAATTTACATGCTTCAGATGTACGAGTTCTGCGCGGACTACAAGGACTATGTGAGAGCCAAAGAAAAACTCCTGGAGTTCCAGAAGTGTCTTCTCAATGTAAACAGACACTCGCTCTCCTTCTCATCTTGGATGTTTTGTTTTGTTTTATCTAATGGCTTTTATCTCTGTATGTTTTTCTAGTTGAGGAGCAGTAGTGTGATCTTGAGCTCGGACGTTCTCTCAGTGCAGTGGGTGGAATCCCAAGCTTCGACTCTCCTGCTGACCCTCCTGAAGCAGAGCAGAACCCAGTACGAGTTGCGACGTCTCCTGCAGCTCCTGGTGGACATGGAGAGGTTGCTCAAATCCAATGGTCGGGAGAGTCGGAGTCAGAGGAATCATGGCAGGCGTTATGCTTTGGCTCATCTCTCTGTCCTTGTGCAGGTCCTGACTTCAAGAAGCTGAGTCAGCTGAGTCAAGTGTTGGCCGACACTCCGGTGCCGCTCTCGCCGTGTCTGCTGGAGGACTATTCCAGCCATGGCCTGAAGGCGGAGTGTCAGAAGATAATGGGTGAGCTGCAGGAGATGGGACTCTTCACTCAGGCCAGGAAAGTGGCCGTACTAGCCGAGCTGCCTATCGACTGTCTCATCATCAGTGAGGTATTCTTCCAATAACACACTTTTTAATGAACCGAAAAATTGCATTTAAAAAATATGTATTGCACAAAAAAAGTGTGATCTTTTTAAAACAAATCCGTAATTAACATTACAAAGTCCATCCAGGCCTCGGTAAAGGGTTGGGTGAGTCCAGCATTGCGTGTCAGCGGTCGCTCTCAGGTCTGGGGTGCATATATATTTATGTACAGTATATAATTCAAAAATAAACAATTGCATTTTTAGTCAATTTGTCTGCTTCATATTTATTTGGTCAATTCATCATCTTATCTATGTGATATTCTTTATCGTGGGCGGGGCCTAGTTTTTCCACTAAAGTGCCTGTTTCATTTTTGGGTAATGAGAATTGCAATACAAAATATTTTTATACATTCATGATGTTGTGTCCACAGCTCCTTCGAGACCTGAGTGCTCACAAGGAGAAGCGACAGTGGGAGAGGCAGGAAACGCGGCTGGCGTTCTGGAGGAGATGCCACGAGCAGCTCAGCTCGGACCGCGTGGCTCCGGAAGCTGCCTGTCAGTTCTTCCTGGCTCAGTCTGAGGTATTCACCATTACCTCACTAGACAAAATGACAAGTGAATTTTACTCCAAGTTTCCAAAATGTGGCGTGCCATTTCAAATATTATATTCAAATATTTCAAATATTCACGTAAATATAAGCGCTAATTTCTTTAAATAATGGTTCTGGAGGCCGATGTGCATATGAGTTTTTATTAGCTCAATAACAGAAAGAAAGAAACATCAGAAACGTTGCGACACTTAACGGGGGAAAAATGGAAGATTAAACGCGATCAATCATTATTGGTTGAACAGACCGACCATATTGCATCCGGTAGATCACCGTGCTATAGGCTAACGGGCTAGCGCTTGAAAACAAAACTAGCAGCTACAAAAGCTTCGGAGCAAACAGGAAACGGTTCAAAACGAAGAACACCGGAGTCAAACACAATTAAATCGCTCCGTCTGCTACACACAAAAAACATGACTTTTCTAATATTGATGTCTAACAAAAACCCAGCTTAGTCAGCTTTACACTATGCTCTTCTAGCACAAAGGCTCATGGGAACCAGTGAGCAGCAAAGCTTGATGGGAGATGTAGTTTCGACCGCCAGAATAGATTGTTTTATTATTTTTAAGTAAAACAACATTTAAGTTATACGAGTCACAATTTAGGTTTGTTAAATGAAGAAGCAATAGTATTTTAATAGAAAATTACCGTAATTTAGCCAGAATTAAAAAAAAATTATATACATTTTTTTTTTGTGCCTGAAGCATCAGGGTGGTGCTTATTCGCTTAATACGGTATTCTTCACATTCAGGAGCCGTTGCAGTCAGACTTGGAGTTGATCCAGCTTCAGGAACGGTGTCTCCTGCTGGGTCTGGCGGGTCACTGGCTCTCCCAGAGCGACGCTCCGCTTCCGGTCCCGCGGCTGACCCAGCTGGAGAAGCGACAGTGGGAATGTCGTATCCACTGGCTGGTGCTGCACACGGCGCTGGAGGAGGAGAGTCTGTTTGCCCCTTCCGCGCTTTCCTCCGACTCCTTTGGAAATCTCATCAAAGAGTTTTCCTTCTCCGGAATGGCTTCCCTGAACGACCCGGCACATCTGACCCTGGAGGGGCTTCCGGGAACGGACGGTGCCTGCGTGCTGTCAGAGGCGGACCGGAAGGCGCTGGACGCTCTGGTGGGTCAGCTTCTGAAGGAGGGCAGCGTGAACGAGGCCGGCCGAGTGTGTCGGTACTTCGGACTGTTCAGTAGAGACATGTGGCTGGTGCTCAAGTGCCGCGGTTTGGCTTGTGGAGAGCTACTGCCCGCAGCACAGGAGCTTCACAGCCCAGACGGAGAGTCCAGAACCAGTCTGACCTCGTGTAAGTCGTTCGGACCAGTGTGTTGGATGTTGTGATTGATGTGTGTGTGTGTGTGTGTGTGTGTGTGTGCGTAGCGCCTAGTGTCAGCAGCCTGTCGTCGTTCGTGGTGGTTCCGCCGCTGGAGGATCCGGTTCTGATGCAGCTCAAGCAGCTGGTGGATCAGTGCAGCAACGGCAAGAGCTACTGCAAACAAGTGCTGAGCCTGTACCAGCTTTCCAAGGTGCTGCGCAGTGTCTTCTCACTGTTAGCGTGGCAATACTAAGCTGCGGCTAAACTGCTGCTTTCCATTTCATTGGCAAAGTGAATTATGTTACGCAACCAATTAAAAGCTACTAGAAATGTATTAGCGGTTATCGTCTTTTCCAGTTACAGTGGTGCCTCGGTACACGAACATATTTGGTGGAATGACTCTGATTGCGAACCGACATGCTCATTTTCCCATAGAGTTCAATGTGAATCCGGTTAATGTGTTATGAATGTTTTATTTTTGTTACGTAAAGACACCAGATGTCTATTATAATATTTTTGTATACAAGATAATACAAGAAGGATTTTTAACTCTTTATTTTTTACATGTTTTTTTACACTGTCAGTCACTAAACAATAGGTTGGTGTAAGAATGGCAGGTGCCCTGATCTCTCCCTCTGCAGCGAACGATCTTTCACATGCTGAACTTTCGTACTTATCTGTAATGTCCTTCTTCAGCTCAATGGTTATTTTTTTCCATGGTTATCTTTTGTCGTTTTCACTACCACTATATTAGCTGAGACTATGCTAGCTGAGACACTTAGCGGTGCTTCCCAACAGCGACATGCTACTGCTAACGCCTGCATGTACGTTAAGTGATACCTCCCTCTGTCTCTCTGTCGAGCAGGAGTTGCAGCGCAGCTTCACCGAGCTCTGGTCTGAGGAGCCAGAAGCGGTTCTCCGGAAGGTTCTGCTGTCGCATCAGCCAGATCGCTATAAGAAGGCTCAGGTCTTCATCAGCGTCCAGGACCTGCAGCCTGACGCCGTGGCCCGGCTGGTTTCTTCTGCGGTAGTGGAAGGTCTTCTCACATCATCTCAGGAGAGCGACTGCGGTGAGCGGCTTTTCTGTGGCACTTCACACACCGGAAGAAATAGTCTGGTTAAAGCTCCTCCCCGGTTTTTCGTGAAGCAGAACGACTGATGTACGGGCCTGCGGATGGGAGGGAGGCTTTCCTGCAACTGGCTAAACTGTGTGGGGACCCCAACCTGGTGGGGACCAAACTGCTGGACATCATCCCCACCATCCCACTGTCCGAGCTCAGCTGCAGTGAGTCCACTCCTGCAGACCAACAAACATCAAAAATGAAATCCTAAAACAAGGGATGAAACATTTATTGATTTAATAAATTGTTAAATATTAAGAACGGTAAGATAATCATCTGAAATGATGACTTGTTAGATAAAAATGTAAATACAAAAACACACACACACACACACACACACACACACACACACACACACATATACTACTGTTCAAAAGTTTTAAACCTAGACAATTGTGTGTGTTACACTAGTCACAAATAGTGTCACACTATTTTCTAAGAACAAGGACACATGTAAGATCTCTATTACTGGCCGTTTTGAGGGTTTGATTGACTTGAGGTCAGTTTTATAGCTTCTTTAATCAGCTAAACAGTTTCCAGCAGTCCTAACATGATCAAACAAGGCTTTTACAATCAACCATTATCCTTCTGACACAATTAGCAAACACACTGTACCATTAAAACACTGGAGTTATAGTTGCTGGAAATGGGCCTTTATACACTTATGTATGTATATATTGCACCAAAAACTAGACATTTACAGCTAAAATAGTTATTTACCACATTAGCAATGTATAGAGTGTATTTCCGATTAGTGTGAAGTTATTTTTTATGACAAAAACAGTGCTTTTCTAGGAAACAGAGAGAGAACTTTATTATTATTTTGTTATTATCATACATATTATTATTATTGTTGTTGTTGTTGTTGTTGTTATTTATGACGGCAGTGTGTGAATGGGCGTGTCTCCACAGCTGTAGAGATCTTGATTTTGGCCCACGACTGCTTCAGTCTGACCTGTAATATGGAGGGCATTGTGAGGGTCTTGCAGGCAGCCAGACACCTGAGTCACTCTCACCTGGCTCACGGTGAAGGCTTCGGACTCTTGGTGAGTGCTACACGTACGTTCCTCCATCAGAACTGTAAGATAAACAGTCCGTCTCGACAGGTCCGTCTCCTCACCGGCATCGGCAGGTACAACGACATGACGTACATCTTTGACCTGCTGCACCAGAATCATCGCTTCGAAATGCTGCTGAGGAAGAAAGTAGAGTCGGTGAGCGATTTAGCTTCATCACCTACGCTTACAATAACGCTCAGAGCCAGAGTAAGACGAGCTGAATCCATTTTTGATGGATGGATGTATTTGACAGATTCAGAGAGACATTTCTTCATTCCCCATTGAATATAGCTCATTTTACAGCAGCCGTGTTAAGAAAAATGTATGACAAATGTAGGAAAATAATTTATACTAAATAGTAAGTACTGTACTTTATATACTGTATAAAGAAATATGTTTTATAAGTAATATGCACATTAAATGGAGCTTAAAATATTCCCATATAACCCATGAGCCTTGGTTGCTAACACCACGATTGAGCCATAAAAAAGCAGTTTTTAAAAAAGAAATAGAAAAACAAATGGTTGCTTCTTCTGGGTATGTCAAGGTAAATGACAGGATGATATGCTTTAAACACTCGTTCAAGCGCTGATGTAAAGCTTTGAATTTGCTTCTCACACACTGTTGTAACAGAGATGTCTGTGCGCAGAATGTGGGGCTGAAGACGGCTCTGCTGGACTACATCAAGCGCTGTCTGCCCGGCGATAGCGAGAAGCACAACATGGTGGCGCTGTGCTTCAGCATGTGCCGGGAAATCGGAGAAAACCACGAGGCTGCCGCGCGAACTCAACTCAAGATCATTGAATCGCAGCCTTGGGGTGAGAGAAAATGTGAAATGTGAAAAAAATTCTCATCAGAATCCCGGCATTTCTCATCTTTCAGACGTTTTCCCAAATGGCCTGGTATCAATTTAAAGTATATACAGTATTTTAAATTGTCAATGTCATATATTAAACATGTTCTGTTAAATTTGAATGAAATTTTATTAAATGTAATATATAAAACAATACGTATGTCACAGTAGCTGTTGTGAAATAAAACTGTATTATTAACATAAAGTACGGTTAAAAATAAAAAAAAACTTGATTCATCCCTTAAAATTGCTTAAAAAGGTCAAGTAGAACGGACAAAGAGCAGAATTGTAACGTTCCCCTCTGTCTCCATGGCGACAGTGATCACAGCGGAGCTGAAGAACGCTCTGGTGAAGGTTCTGACGTTGCTGAAGGACGCGGCTGAAAGCTACTCCAAGGTGATGTCTGTCTTCTGGAGCCGCTTGTTTTCCGGCCCGGCACTGACCCGTGTGTTCTCAGGACTCGTGTGTGCGTCAGGCCCTGAAGTGTGTCCGGCTGGCCAAGCTGGTGACGCTTCAGCTGCATTTCCTGAACCAGGGACTCGAGGAGCAGGTCATCAACCTGTCTCCAGCCCACCTGCAGACCACCCTCACCCACCTGCCGCGCTGCTACCAGGTTTAGTCTGTCTCTCTAGCTCTTCTTCCGTCTGTCTTTCTTTAGACCGTTTGTCTGCCTGCCTGTCTATCTAGTAATTTGTCTTTCAATTTCTGTCTGTCTATCTTTGTTAGACTGTTTATCTGTCTGTATATCCTTTTGTCTACTCTGTCAAACATTATACGACCACCCATCCATCCATCCATCCACCCATCCATCCACCCATCCATCCCTCTCTCTCTCGTCTATCTCTCTTTCTCTTGTCTATCTCTCTGTGTCTCTTGTCTATCTATCAATATTTATCTCTCTTTATTTTTATCTCTCTATATATATCTCTCGGTTTCCAAGTCAATCCATCTATTTATAGTCCCATCTGTCTGTCTGTCTGTCTGTTCATTTTTCATCCATCTGTGTCTGGACGTTCCTTCTGTCCGTCTTCACCCGTCTTTTTATCCTTTTATCAATATATGTGTGAGCACTGATGAACCCCGCGCCTTTTCTAGCTCCGCAGTGTTGTGATGTGACATTTAGTGAAGTCAAACATCAGAAGCGTTGAGCGTGGAGTTTATCGCGTGCGCTGACCCGTGACGGCGTGTTCCTCGCAGGCGTTTGTGCTGGCGGAGGCCTACGATTACCGTCCCGACTGGGCCGAGGTGCTTTATCACAAGCTCATTGTGCAAGGAGAGTTTGGCTACCTGGAGGATTTTAAACGTCACCAGCCGCTGACCGCCACTCTGTTCCACGACGTCTCCAAGAAGTGAGAGCCGTCTCGCATCACACACACACACACACACACCTCCTGTCATCAGAAACATTGAGATGAGTGATTGCGGTGAAAAAAGTGGAATGATGAATGAATGGATGGATTGAAACACCATATGTGGTTATATGGAAATTTTACAGATGAATATATTGAAAGATGTGGATAATTCCCTTTTATTCCCCAGAATGTCTCACTACAAACCGCCGGCGAGCTGCAGCCAGAACCTGAAGAAGTTCCTGTCTCACTGCGAAGACGTTTACACGCACTACAAACTGGCTTACGAGCACAAGTTCCTGGACGTGGCCAACACACTCCTGCAGGACTCCAGAACCAACAGCTTTCTGAAAGACCGGCTAGGCTCCTGAGCACCAGACACATCCTTAAGATGCAGTACCGCAGCATCAGCACCAGAGGGCAGCAGCCCCAGACACATCCTTAAGATGCAGTACCGCAGCATCAGCACCAGGGGGCAGCAGCACCAGACACATCCTTAAGATGCAGTACCGCAGCATCAGCACCAGGGGGCAGCAGCACCAGACACATCCTAAGCTGCAGAACCGCAGCATCAGCACCAGAGGGCATCAGCTTGTGTTTCATGTCCCCGTGGCACTGAAGAGCTTCCAATATCTCTCACAGTCTGTTTAGTGGAGATCTAGTCTGGATGAATTTAATCATAGCTGCCTGGGGAGATGGATGGCCTCTTCGCCGGGGATGATGTGTCACTTCAGCCCTTTCTCACACAAATCAATGTTTTAGGGATTTATTTCCATCTCTCTGAAAATAGGCAAGCGCTGGTGTCCAAATGAAAGTGCCTCACTGTGATTCTGACTTCTATTTTCACAGTATTGCCCAGTAAACGTCAATAATGCCAAGTCATTGTCTTGTACTAAGATAAGGCAAAAAAATACCCATCAAATAATTTTTATTCTTATACTGTACATTTGCATAGATAGATGGATGTATATACCAGTGTGTGCGTGTGCGACTAGATGAGTGTATTATTAACACAATTAACAGTTCCCTAAACAACTCACATTTTCCCTTACGTCCATTGTAAATATTTTAAAGGTCACAAAAAGCCGAATGTTTTTCAAGCTGTTGCTTTAAAACCACTCAAATAAATCCAAGAAAAAAAACGTTTATTTTCCGTTTTGTAGCAAGGATAAAATTAAGTGTGTTTTTTTTTTTATACTGTGCGTACTTTCAAATGACGTCACATGGCTCTAACTTGCCGGGCAGGGCGCGTGCTGTTTTGGCGGTTGTAGTTTTCCTCATCCGGACTCGGAGGCAGATTTTCGCTGACGCGTCAGAGCCGCTCTCAGATCAGCTGCAGTCAGTCAGTCGAGCGCTCGCTCCCGTCGCTTTATGTGTCCGGACTGCAGGCGCTTCTTCACCTCGGCGGCGGGATCCGGGTTTGTGGCTCGGTCATGGGCTCCCGGGAGCGGACGCTGTGTCTGATGACCACCGCTCTCCTCATCCACGGTGCGTCGGGCGGGCTTTTAACCGCTTTAGTTGGGTGTTGGTGTGTTTCGTTGATGCTTGGAGTGGCTAAAGTGACTGTGTCCTGTGTGAAGATTGATGCTCAACTGGAAAGACGCAAAGCTGTAGAAACTGTTTTCCGTGTTTGTTGTTCATAAAACACTCATTTGTCATGGAACTGTGCAGATCTTCTAAGGGTTGAACACTGTTCGCTACTTTTTTCGTTGTTGTCGATTCGTGTATGTGATTGACTTGTAAACTGCTACGAATTCCATTTTCAGATTTCAAATGTATCTCCATCCAATTCCTCGTCACTCAGGTGGAACTGTCTGAAGATTGAGTCAGTCCCGACATGATATCTCCTTTTCCATAGTTTCACGTCCGCCATAAATTTGATGGATAAACGGATGGACAGATAGAATGATATATTGATGTTTGATGGATGCATTCGAGTCCATCCGAATTCCTGAAAGGTGATCCAGATGTTCGTTGTTGCGGTGAGACGCTGTAAATTGTGATGTCCTCACGCATCTTCTACATTTCGATGGATGTCAATCAAGCTGGTGGTTTTCGTTTGAGCCTTGGTGATGTAAAGTGAGTGAGTTTGTCAATATGGCCATATCGAAATTGTGCTCAGAAGGTTGGGATCTGGTTTTTGGCAGGATTTAAGTGGATTGTGGTGGCTGGGAACGGTTCCTCGGGGAACTGTCGGTGTAATTGCACCTTCTCCTGAGCACCGGGTCAATTAGAGCTTCTTAAGACGGAGAACCGGCCTGAAGAATCAATTCCGAGAGAGTTCCACACCTACAAGCTCTCCCATCTGTCGGGTTATTTAACAGATGACCTAATGGTTTCAAACAGTGCTTTTCTGTGTCCAGCATGAACCGGTGGTGTGGTGTGTCTCAGTCTCTCTGCAGGGAGAACATCAGCGACGCTTGTACAAAGACCTGATGAGGAACTACAACCCTCTGGAACGGCCGGTTTACAACGACACGCACTCGCTCACCGTGCACTTCAGCTTCAGCCTGATGCAGATCATCGATGTGGTGAGAACACGTCGTCACCTCCACACTGCTCAAGTTACGTATGTGTGTGACATTTTAACAGGGGCTGTGTGCACGAGCGTGTGATGGTTTTATCACAGATGTGTTGTGCCAGATGTTTTCATGATTCAAAATGATGAGCGAGAGCAGCTGTTTCTGTAACCTCACAAGTGCATGATGAAGAGTTCAGACTCTGTTTCCAAAGATGTATGGATGGATGGATGGATTGGAAAACATGAGTGATAGATGGATGATTAAACAGAGCGATGGAGGGAAGGATGGATTGCTAGAGGGATGGATGAATGGATAGATTGATGGATGAGATGGACACAGAGTGATGGATTGATGGATGTGTATAGTTGAAAGTATAGATGTACAGATAAACATTTAGATGTTTTGTTTCCTGGCCATTGTTTTTTTGTTCCCTGCTCGCAAGGTGTTTGAGACGCTGTTTGATTTGCGTTTATGCTACGAATATAATTTGATATGTTTTAGTGATGATTTATTAAGATCTCATGCTTAGTGGATTCAAAAATGGAGAAAGCTAATCATGCTTTGCTGATCTCTTCATCCATCGTGGATAAACCAGGCCTGATTGCCTGTCTCCATGTTTGTTCGGCGTAACGCGGCATTGAGATCTGTAGTCCGCCAAGAAGACGAAGTGAATGGAATTTGTTCTTATTTTCAGGACGAGAAGAACCAAGTTCTGACAACCAACATCTGGCTTCAGCTGGTAAGTGCTGCTGATGTGAGCTGGACTCGTGCCACTTTCTGCATTCCCGATTATTAGTTATGACCCGCGCTGGATTAGAGGAGCAGGTCTCCGTCAGAAGAACCTCAGACTCAGCTCTGTGTGGCTACATTAGCAAAATTAAAGTCTTATCTGAGACTGGAGATCCAGCTACGTGAAAACAGACGAGTCGAGAAAAGGCTTAATGTCAGATACAAACAATACATTCCTCTTCACACAGACACGATTACATCACTCGTGACGACATCTTGCATCGGTTTCCTCTTTACATCATTTAGGATGACACCGTTTATGAAAACATTTCACGATGACATCACAACCTACGTCATTTCAGACGATATAATTGGTGTATAATATATTAATGCATATATAATATAATATGGTGATGTCATTGATGTAACCTGATTGCAACTTTATTCATTCTAATGAGAAGTGTAGATATCATTCAGACAGACGTAGAGATGTTTAGTGTGAGTGTGTCTGGATTGAGTAGTGGAGGAGGAGCAGAGCAGCGGAAGAGCAAACCACATTAAAGATCCATATCATTCCAAAAGAAGGTGGGATTTATCCGTCCATCCAAAGTAACAGGATGAACTTTAGAGAGCAAAGCCATTACACACACACACACAAGACGCTCCAGTGCTCTGACCAGGCCTGGGTTATTAAATTAATCTGTGATATAAAAGACTCAGTGCTAATCAGATTCACTCCGAGTCACGTGACCTGGTGATGCTGATGTCACTAGAGATGTTGATGGCTGCTTTATGCTCCTCTATCCTGAAGAAACCCGGCCGATCACCATTTCTCCAAGTTTGTAATTAAAAGTCATTGATTGTGCTCATCAGCTCATTACTAGTTTCCTGAAACGGTTGTGTCAGATTCACCTGTCTCCATTTCACCCTAAATTCTGATGACCAGCCGACGTTCTGTTCAACACATCGCTCTCTCTCTGTCTCTTTCTCGTTCTCTCTGTCTCTTTCTTTCTCTCTCTCTGTTTCTCTCTCTCTCTCTCTCTCTCTCTCTCTCTCTCTCTGTTTCTCTATTTCTCCTTCTCACTTCTCTCTTTCTGTGTCTCTCCATTTCCCTTTCTCACTTTTCTGTCTGTCTGTCTTTCTTTCTTTTGGTCTTTTTCTCTCACTGTCTGTGTGTGTGTGTGTCTCTCTCTTTCTTCCTGTCTTTTTCTTCTATTCTTTCTGTCTTTCTTGGTCTTTCTATTTTTCTGTCTGTCTAACTCATCTGTCTCTCCGTATTTTTGATCCCCCTTGATCTTCCTGTTTCACCCCCCTCTTCTCTTCTTTCTCAAATTTTTCATTATTTCTAATTATATATAGAATATATTCTAATTATATTATTTTCTAGCTCTCTCCCGCACTTCCATTTTACTTTCTTTTTTTTCTGTCACTCCCTCTTATCTCTTTGTTTTTCTGCTGTCTTCCACTCTTCTTTCCGTCTGACGTTCTTGTGTGTGTTACAGTACTGGACCGACTACTATCTGCAGTGGAATGTCAGCGATTATCCCGGCGTGAACACGGTCAGATTCCCAGACTCGCTCATCTGGAAGCCGGACATCCTGCTGTATAACAGGTAGAACACACGTGCTGAATAATCGCCCGGTAAAAGTGAGTGATTGGACAAACATTTTTATTGTGCCGTTTTTCCCCCATTTTGATGCTTATTTTGCCGGCCTCTTACCGCTCAGACGCTTTAAAACGGCGGATGATGCTTGTAAATCCTGATTGGATTCCTGTCCGTGTCCTTCCCAGCAACAGACCCGTTAATGCTAATTTATCGACCGCCATAATTTAGTGCAAAGTCAAATATTGCTCTTGTCCGAACCTGATTAAATGTGCCGAGCAAATTGGCTTCGTTAAAGCGGTTTTTGCTCTACGGTTAGTTTAATTTATGAGTATATGTTGCATTGACAATAAAGACAGCGTCAAATCTAATTTAGATCCCAAAGATGATAATTAAGATTCGTCCAGTGATTTATATCACCCCCACACACACACACACACTCTCTCTCCCTCTCTCTATGAGTCTCTCTTTTTGACACACATCATCTGTCTCTCTCGCTCTGTCTTACACACACACACACAGAGACTCTATCTATCTCTCTCTTTCACACACACACACACACACACACACACACACACACACACACTCACACACACTATCTCTCTCTCTCTTTCTCTATCTGTTTCTCTCTTTCCTGTCTTATAATAGAGATCATTAATATTACCTAATGCATACCTGGCCTCTCTCCTCATCTTCCACCTCACTGAGCAGACTAATGTAGAAAGCTTCCGGAAGCGGCGTGTAAGCTGGATTGTGCGGAGGCTCTGAATCTCCGGCGGTTGACTCTGTCATCTCTGGCATCTTTGTGGCGTCTTAACGGCGGGTGATTTAGCCGCTGACTCCGCTCCATCCGCCCGATGCTTTATCGTGCTGCTAAAGTTAGAAGCTGCAAGGTTGTGCAGTTCCCGGCCGCCGCGCCACCCCTCAAAAGTTCCGACCTGCGGCGGTTATTTACGAGCCGGTTCTGCGTCAGCTCAGGCCCTGACGGAAGCTCCATCCTGTTTGGGTCCAACAGTGCGGACGAGAGGTTTGACGCCACCTTTCACACCAACGTGCTGGTCAACTCGTCCGGATACTGCCAGTACCTGCCTCCAGGTAAAACACCCGCTAATCCAGATTATTCATCCGCGGAACAGGTGTGTGTGTGTGTGTGTGTGTGTGTGTGTGTGTGTAATCAAAACAGCAGAATCAACAGTTTAAAACCAGACCAATCGAATCAAATGCACAACTATTCTATCTATCCCGTTGTTTATTTTCATCCGTTTCTCTGGTATTCGTCTTTCCATCCGTTTGTCTATCAGCTTATCTGTTTGTTGTTCTTTCTTTCTGTTTGTCGATTTGTTTATCTGTCCAGTACGCGATGGTGTGCAATGGCGAAAAAGACTTTATAAACTAAACAAGTAACGTGAACATGTAAAACTGAAACAGTCAGAGTGACACATCTGGAAAGTGAGGCCAGTGTGGAAACAGCTGCAGAACATCAGCCACAGTCCTTTATGCTGTCATTTATTACGCAAACGACAGCAATTCAGTATAGTTGTGATAGTTGTATCTGCCCACTGCTCCGGGTTTGTGTGCGTTCACTTCACTTAATGGTTTAATGCAGAGCAAAAATTCCAATACTGCCCCTAGTGGCCAGGTAGAACACTCACTTTCTGTCTGTCTTCAGATTTTGTAGATTCCCCTGTAGTCTTGTAGATTTGTTTCTGTGCCGCATAACAAACATTTTCGAGAGGCTTCTCGGCTCCACGAGTCTCATAATGACCTTTCCGATTCCCTCCTCTGCGTCTCAGAAGGCATTTATCACTGAACCACCACAGTCCGCAGTCCATTCTAGATAGATGGAGGCCGTTTAAGAGACGACTGAAGCGCTGTCGAATCTTTTCTCTCTGCGACCTTGTGGGATCAATGGAAAAGCTCCGGCGCAGCAGCTGGTCTCGGGGTGACCTCACCGCCGCCGCTTTCCATTACCGTGAGAAAACAAGCTCCGGTCCCCGAGAGACGTCCGCACAACAACACGCATTGTCCTGAGAGAGAGGCATGATGGGAGTTCTGTTCAGCTTTTAGAAGGGTCTCATTACCCGGAGAGAAAGGGAAGAGCATCCTTGCGCACAGGAAGTGAGGAGCCTGGGGAAACCATCTCGCCGTTTCATCCCCTGGAAATGTACAGCATAAATCTGAAATGTTTTTTTTCTCCTTCAAAACAGCTTTGTCGTCTTCTGTTAAAGTTCACCTGTTTGAGGAAATTCTGTCTATCTGTACCTCCGTCTGTCTGTCTGCTTGGGTTCCTCACAGGCATCTTTAAGAGCACGTGCTACATCGACGTCCGCTGGTTCCCGTTTGATGTTCAGCGCTGCGACCTGAAGTTTGGCTCGTGGACGTACGGCGGCTGGTCTCTGGACCTGCAGATGATCGAGGCCGATGTCACCGGATACATCGCTAATGGCGAGTGGGACCTGGTCGGTGAGTTTGGACCAGCCCTTCATCATCAACCACTTCCCTTTTTGTCTCTTGATCTCAATCTCTCTATTTTTTTTGTTAGTAACAGAGGTGTAAAGAGTGTATACCATACTACAAAAATTACTCCAAAAGTTAATACTCACCAATTACAAGAAGACTTGAGTAAAAGTCATCAAGTATCCAGGTTTAAAAGAACTCCAACTCCAGTTTTTTTACACGTACTGAATTTAGGCTCAACACCAGTGTGAAAAACAAGAAACTCAAGAGGTTTTATTTTGTAATATAGAATTAACATCTCAGTGTGTCAAAAGAACAAAGAGGAAAAAAAGTTAACAAAAAGACACAAACTCAAATGTGCAAAAAAATGTGTTCACGTTCACTTGATTTAGCTCATAAACGGCATCCAGTACCTTCAACATCCTGCAGATGGCAATATCGCCTAGTACGCCCAAAAAAATTTACTGCGGTTGATAAAGTCCATTTACTCGAGTGCTTTACACCACTGGTATTTTATGTTTCCATCTATTGTTTCCACTATCATTTCTCTTTTCATCTTCTCTGTTAAAGTCTGTCAGCCTTTCTTTCAAATCTTATCAAACCGAAGGCCCATCCAGTGACTCGTGTGTTCGGGCGGGGCTGTGGTGGAGTCGCATCACCGTTTTTATTGATGGCAGACTAATCACGAGGCAAAAAAAAATACAAGCACATTGAAAAGTGTGCCGTGTTCTTTTCTGTTACAGAGGTTCCAGGCAGGAGGAACGAGAGGTTCTACGACTGCTGTAAGGAGCCGTACCCTGACGTGACCTTCACCGTGGTGATGAGGAGGAGAACGCTGTACTACGGCCTGAATCTGCTCATCCCGTGCGTCCTCATCTCTACTCTCGCCCTGCTGGTGTTCCTGCTGCCTGCTGACTCTGGAGAGAAGATCTCACTGGGTAAGACGCCAGTGGAGGTCATCCGAGTGGAACTGTCTGAAACTGGATTTGTTCTTTTCCGTAGAAACATTCCACCACCAATTGGAAAGTTTATGCGGAAAAAATGAAATTCGGTTCTTCCCGACATGTTCACCAGAAACCGTAGCATGAACCATATTTTCGTATTTACGTATTTTACCATAATTTACGTATTTTAACAGTGGCTTTAACTCTGTCTGGTGAGAAGTTGTCACGCCATCTTGTGGCCAGAAGTGGATTTGCACGAAATTAGAACTTGGCGTGAACGTGGCTCTGATGCAAACGCAGTAAACATGTCTCGTAAAGGCAGAAACTCTTCACAAACTTCATCAAATGAAAGCTCTGATCTTAATGGATGTGCAGCATGTTGAGATTATAATGAGTATAAAGCTATTACAGTCAGACCTGGCGAATCACCAGCCTGGATATTCTGCCAGACCTTCTCTCTCTCTCTCTTTCTCTCTCTCACACACACACACACACACTCTTTCTCTCTGTGTGTGTATCGCTGTGTTTCAGGGACACAGTTGTTAGCTCAGTCTTTCGCTCGCGGTGATAAATGACTCTGAATTTGGTTCCGTTTAAACTCGAGCAGCTGAATTTGCAATACATGAGCAGCGACGACACGGCGGCTTTAATTTCATGCTGCCTTGACTCACATCGCTCAACGTTCTGTTAACGTCACTGCTTCAGGAGTCCGTGTCGGTTAAGCCGAGCCTTTTCCTCCTGAGCATCACAGCTCCAGCACTCCTCCTGATGGTCCAGAAGGTGACTGGACCATCTCTCTCTCTCTCGTGATGCTGAGGACAGATGGCACTTTTATGTTCGCACTGACACAGGGAAAAGAACTGAAGTGATGTTTCGCTCTGAAGAAGGTCTTCATCACCACACTGAAGCGTCTTTCTGCCTCGCCATCAGAAATCGGTCACACGAGAAGCCACTTTACAAAACTGGAGCTGTAATAGTCTGTAATGGATCATCTGTGTTATAAACACGTCTTTGAAACTGATGAGTTGTAGTGTGGACGAATAATATTGATGGCTTGATATCATTCAGGAACTTCTCATGACGAATTAATTTGTAAATGAAGCAAAAAAATGCTTGATAAATGTGTAATGATCCATTTTTAAGAAGCTGTATGTGTTACATGCAGTTGATAGGCATACGTGTGTCTCTCAGGAATCACTGTGCTGCTGTCTCTGACCGTCTTCATGCTGCTGGTGGCTGAGATCATGCCGGCGACGTCTGACTCTGTTCCGCTCATCGGTGAGAGTCTGATCGCCGGAACGAGTGTTCGCAACACGGCGTTTGTCTGCTCGATTCCATGGTGTCAAAACAAGTATCATAAATGCAGAAAAATTATCCATGAGATTAATAAAAAATCATCACATTATAATTTTACAACATTAACTATCACAAAAATATAAAAAATATGGACAAAAGTCTTAATAAATTGATCAAAGCCTTGATTGATGCGGCGATAAACTTTTAATTGTAATTGCTACTAATAATATTATTCTGTTTTAATTACATTCTTGTTTTTTTTTTTTTTTTTTTTACAAATTTCTAATTAAATTCTTTAAGGATGCTACCAAAACTGCAGTAACTGGGGAAAAAACGATTCAAAACATTAAAAATTCAGATTAACAATAAGAAATAATTTGATATTGGAAAATATATATATGTCATCTGACAAAAACCGAGCTCAACTTTAGTCTGGCTACACGGAAGGCCTCAATGGAGGATTTTGGGAGTTAGAGTTTTAAAGACTACAATAGATTTTTTAAACTATTATTCAAGTAAATCGACATTAAAGTGATACGAGTCACAAGTTAGGTAAATACAGAAAGAATAGTATTTTTTGAAGAGAAAATGATCGTAATTTAACCAAAAGTGTGTGTGTTTCAGCTCAGTACTTTGCCACCACCATGGTGATTGTGGGGCTGTCGGTCATCGCCACGGTTCTGGTGCTGCAGTATCACTACCACGACCCTGATGGAGGGAAGATGCCCCGATGGGTAAGAGACGAGCCGCTGAAGGTCAGAGTGTCAATCTGCAGCGCCTATTCACATTTCCCGCGACTGACCATTAGATACTTATTGCGATACTGTTTGTAATAAACACTACGATTTGCGTGTCAAAAACTAACAAGTTAATGTGACTCATGATCAGATTTACACTTAATAAATCGACATACCATGTTACACTTTTAATCACAATTTTCATTGCGACCCGTTTGGTGAGAAAAATGGGATTTGTTCGTTTAAAATGAATTCATTTACCAGCACTAATTGTGATCATTTTGAAAAACTGAAATAAATCTGAAAAACATTTTCGAAAGTTGTTAAACTTTGACAGTTCAACAAATTCCAATTTGTATAGCATAATAATGTGACAATGTCTTATTATAGATGTATCGTAATCACGATTGTTGTTGTTATTCACAGATAGGTGCACATTTTAGCGTTCTAACTAAACCCTAAAGCACATATCAAACTCAAGGCCCGGGGGTCATGTCATTTTATGTGGCCCGTGAGCCTCAAAGTTTTGAGTGTGTAAAAAAAAATACCAAAAAATTAATTAAGAGCGTGCGTCGACCAAAAACTGCATTTCCCACAATGCCTTTCGACACCGGTAGCCACGACAGTGTTTCCACATTTTTATGTTATTTTTCTGTATTCCCTTGAACAGTTTGAACCTTCATCAATGGAGTTATGTGTGTTTTCATAAGATGGCAAAATTGATAAAGGATTTATGTTAGAGCAACAATCAAGCATAGATTTTCTACGCAACTGCAATTTGAAAAAGAATAAGTTATAATAAATATTTATATACAGATAAAAATGATTGATTTAGCGATGAGGAGTAGTTACATTTATTTTACATTACATTTAGTTACTTTCATAAGTGACATCCGGCCCTTTGAGGACAGACATTATGATGATGTGGACCCCGGTGAAGATGAGTTTGACTCCCCTGACCAACAGGTTCAGGGTTCGACTTTTGGAAGTTTGACCCTGACGTAAGAATGTCGCTTCGGACAGAAGCTCGTATAAGTTCTGGAACCAAGAGCTGCAATAAATCAAGCAGCTGTTGGGAAGAAGCTGCACACGCCTCCAGAAAGCGGCAGCGAATCACACGCCTCCATCGACTCGCTCGCAGTGACTCAGCGCGACTTCTGCTAATTAACTGGACACTCGGCCGAACTTGCTAATCGATCAGCGTCGTTGGTTGTGCTTGTCGTGTGGTGCTCTTCCAGACCAGAGTTCTTCTGCTGAACTGGTGCGCCTGGTTCCTCCGCATGCGGCGTCCGGGCGAGGAGCGCGTCCGTCTGGCCTGCCACAACAAGCACCACCGGCGGGGCAGCGTGTCCAGCGTGGAGCTCTCCGTCAGCCAGGGGGCGCTGCAGGCGGCCAACGCCAACATGCTGTACATCGGCTTCAGAGGTATGGAGGGCGTTCACTACACTTCTTCCAACGACTCGGGCGTGGTGTGCGGGCGACTCACGGGTTCGCCCGAAGACGACGTGCTGCTGTCCGGCTCCACCCTGCCCACGCTGGGGAGCGGAGTGGGCGGGATCAGCGGCAGGGTGGGCGGGAGCATCACAAGCGGCGCTCTGGAATTGGAGCTGGCGAAGATTTTGGAGGAAGTCCGCTATATCGCCAAACGCTTTCGTGACCAGGACGAGGACGAGAACGTTTGTAACGAGTGGAAGTTCGCCGCGGCCGTTATCGACCGCTTGTGTCTCATGGCTTTCTCCATTTTCACCATCCTCTGCACCATCGGCATATTGATGTCGGCGCCGAACTTCGTGGAGGCCATTTCTAAAGATTTCTTCACCTGATGACGCTCGATAGTTGTCGGAAGTCTTTTTTTCTCTCCAATGCTTTGCGACTATGTGTTTCGGGCAATTATTTTTTTAAACACAGACAAATACATTTTTATGAATAAAATCACCTTTGTTTTCAAGACTTTTTTTTACGTTTTTGATGCAACACAAAAGACGCGTTTTGTTTATTGGGGACACTGAAGTTCTATGGTGTTCTGAAAATTCTTCCTACAGCTCAGAATTTCCTACACTTACGTCACTGTTCAACTGTTCACGTCAAAACTGAAGACTAATATAAGTAAGTACAACATATTGTAACATGTTTTGAATATCGTGTGTACTGTTATAAGTGTCCATGTTCATTTAGTACATTTATCGCGCAATGCGAAGGGGAGGAACAGCTGAGCAGTGATGTATGTTCTAACGCGCATGTTACAATATATTGTATTTATTTATATTAGTATTCCGTTTTGACGTGTTTTTTAACGCGCTAGGAAGAGCTGAGCAGTGACATAAGTGTAGGAAATTCTGAGCTGTAGGAAGAATTTTCAGAACATATGGAATCAGATCAGTGCCAAAAATATCAAAGGTAAATTTCGAAGAAACTAACAAAAATTTCACATCACATTTTAAATCGTTAAAAAAAAGCGACTTTTCCCCTGGTCAAGGAACTGTCAATCACATCCTCACCAGCCAATCAGAGAAGGGCCGCCCCCACGTGAAACTTGGACCAGAAAAAAAAAAAAAAGAGGAACTAAAAATCTGAAGCGAAAAAAGTTTAGTTTAAAATGAAAACATGAAGATAGCAAGCAAAAAATAAAAAAAACAAGTTAATGTGAAGCATTTTCGTTCGTTTCTTCAAAATTTTCGCTTGATATTATTGGCACTAATCTGATTCCATAAAGTTTCACGTTACTGGAAGGACAGTATTATTCTCACTGACTTAATCTCTGGTGAAGTATGTCTGATAACTGGGATTATATTACAGATGTTGCGTAACTTCTTACAAATAACATTTTTCATTTACAGCGTTTAAGAGCAAATCTGTTTCCCCAGCAATAATAATCGATAAAGATTGCGTTTGAATACTGTATAACTCATATTAATCTACAGGTGTACAAATGTATTAACCAGAAATGTTCACTTAGACGTGTTTTACTCTGTTTGTTTTGTTTTATCTGGGTGTTGAAGTAAATTTAGAATTCGTATAAAAGAGAATTTAATATTCTCTCATCGTTTTTTCTCTGTACAAATGTATTTTTCTACATTAAAATAACATGTAGTTCTGTGGAATTCTCGTCATTTATTTTGATTCGTTTAATGTGTGTGTGTGTGTGTGTGTGCGTGCGTGCGTGCGTGCGTGCGTGCTTGCGTGCTTGTGCGCGCGCGATTTCAATTCCCCTGTCTCCGATTGATACAGCAGAATGCCCATCAGCCAATCGAGCTTGTGTCGCCTTCTAGTGGCCAAAATGTTCTGTACAGGCCGGGTGTAAGGTGTTTCTGATGGCGAGCTGTTCCCGCCCTCTAGTGGCCAGAAATGTTATTTACAGGCCGCGTGGTTTAAATGCTGTTGACGTTACACCAGATGCTTTATGTTATGCTTGGAGATAAAAAAAAATGATCTCTTAAAAGAATATTAATCATGTATATATCATAATTTTAAACCTTGAAATACGTATTGGAACATATATATATATATATATATATATATATATAATAAACATTTGTTTAACGTCGTTATCAATGTTTATTTATTATTAATGTAATTTGACAAAACGTAGACTGCTGATCTGAATTTAATTTGCGTGTTGGAACATTTTGTCCTCTGTTTTCTCCTGGTCGTCTTCATCACTGGACGACTTCTGGTCCTCTCCGGAAGTCTCTGCCGAAAACTTCACACTCTTCTTAGACGCCTACAATAAACACAACATGAGTTTTTCTTGAGCCTGCGGAGCAGTATTACATTAAACTAAACTAAACTATATCCAGATCAGCAGGAAGCCAGTTGGTAAACGCTGCTCAGTCCAGCAGGTGGCGATCTTTCAGCCTTTTTCATAAATTGTCATGAATAAGGCTCATATAATGGTTATGTCATTATAATGTCTCATGAGCAGTGCTGTCACTAGTACCCACATTTGTTACTTAAGTAGAAGTATAAATAGTTAAAGAGATAAAAAAAAAATATTTTGTGGAAATAAAAGTAAATTCTCAACGTATAACCCTAACCTTAAAAGTAAAAGATTAACCATTTAATTCTAAACTACTTAAGTAAAAAAAAAAGTCAAAGTAATGCAAAGAAAAATGCCTATAGGATTATGTTGTTTTATTCAAATATTGTTGTATATGATTACATTGGACGTTAATGCATTTCTTACGATGTTTACACATTAAAGAATCATATATGTCCGCTACTAAGCATTACCGTGTGATTCAACGTGAAAAATATGATGACTGGTATTGTAATGGTGAAAACATTTCAGAACTGACATCAACGTGTCACAAATCAAATGTCGACAAGAAACTTTTGATTTCCTTGAAGGTGCAGAAAATGAGTTCATTTTGAATTCGAATGACGAATTTGCTTTTTAAATTGCAAAGTCACAGATCCTGCCAACAAGCATCGGGAGGAGGGGCTTCCACAGGGCGGGTGGGGGGACACTTGGTGGGCAGTGACATGACATCACTTGAAGGCAACGTTGTTACTGTTGCTGCACATTGGAGCTGTTGCCGCCTAACAAAATAACTGCGAAGCTTGAATTGATGAATTGATGTCACCACCCACCTTATTGTAGCTCCTCCCACTGGCAAAAAGAATTTAGTCCAGATCACCGTTTCATACGTGCATGAAGTGTTCCTGTGTTGATATAGGGTCACACCTGCACGTTGCTCGCGCCTCGTGGGTATCGCGCCACATCATCTCTCCTCCGTTCGCTCTTCTCCCACGCTTCCTTCCACACTTCACGCCTGTACTCGGATTTGCGTGCCACGAGCCGCTGGTAGATGCCCAGGTTTTCCTGAGTCACCTGCTGAAGCTCCTGCCTCCGTCTCTCTGCGTTCAGGCTGAGAAACAAAGAGCCAGCTCGTGTGTCCCTCAATAATTCAGCAGAAGGACATGAAAGATTGATGGAGAAGATGTGGAGATGACTCGACCACCTCAAGCAGACTAGCCGCTGACCTGTTTACCACATAATGGTTCCTGTGGTCCACCAGGCCTTTGGAGCGGCCGATGGAGGACAGTCTGCTGGCCAGGAGATGGTTGTCCCGGTCCACGATGTACTGTCTCTCCTCTTCAGCCTGGTCACAACACACACTCGTCAGCTTCTCTGTTTGTCCGTAAGTCCCAGCGGTTCTGGTAGAAACACCTGGACTTTCTTTAGCTTCAGCCGCACGTGAGCCGGGGTCTGAGCGCCTTTGGTGTCCACAACAGGTTTGGCCTGCTTCACCTGAATCAGAAAGGAGAACATTAGTGGCCCGAGTCTGGATGGACGGGCAGACAGATTGTGAGAAATATACTGTATAAAAAAAGGTAGTTTGATTTTTGAAGTACGTATTCTAAATGAGGGTCCGACCTTGCTGCGGTGGTCTTCATAGATGCTTCGGTCCCAGCGGTGCTGGAGGAACCTGTTGGTGGTAGGATGGAGCGGCTGGTAGGACTTGTGCATCACTCCGGTCTGACATGCGCGCCAGGGACACGCTCAGTGTCATGTGAGGAGGAGGGGCCTGTCATCATGACATCACGGCTCACCTGTGCCAACCCCATCATGTGACCTGTCAGTCGGGAGCTGTGGATAAATCAATGAATCCCAACCCCAGTTTGAGTGAAGGACTGGCTGCAAAATCCAGATCAGCAGGAAGCCAGCTGGAAAACGCTGCTCAGTCCAGCAGATGGCGATCTTTCATTCTTTTCCATAAAGACAGATGTCATTATATTATGTCATGAGCGGTGCTGTCGAAAGTAAGTCACATCCGTTACATAAGTAGAAGTGTTATTACTAGAGTTAAAAATTCTTCGTGGAAGTAAAAGTATCAGCTCAGGAAAAGTATTTACTCAAGTAAAAGTACTGGTGCTGGTAAAACTACTTAATGTGTAAAAGTAATGCAAGGAAAATGCTTTTATTGGAGTATAATGTTATATTTATATGTTCTTGTATATAATTACATTGAAAATTAATGCATTTTAATACTATGCTTAAATAATAAGGAAACATTTATGAGTGAAAAATATGATGACTGGTATTGTAATGGTGAAAAAAGTTCAGAAGCGTGACATCAAAGACCTTTATATGGAGGATATTTAAGATTAATGACAGCATGTTAACCATTCAGACTGTCTTACTATTGGACATATCCGGTCCAGAATATTTTAGACAATCCAATCCAGTATTTGAGAACTCCGGTCCATGTTTTATTAACCAATCCATTCCAGTTTTTGAGCAATCCAGTCCACGTTTGTTTTTTTTGTTTTTTTTGAGCCAATCCACTCCAGTTTTTGAGAAATCCATTTCAGGCTCTTAGTCAATAGTAACAAAGCTTTAAATGTAATCATTAAAAAATGGCCTTGTTACACAGGTGCTCTAGTGTCACTCTCATATAGCCAGATGATCAGACACGAGGACACCAAAGTACAAAATAAAAATATTTAATGTTTGAAGAAAAAGATTAACAAATCAATACAAGAATTTCAGGAAATGAACCAACCAATAACTACTTGGAAAGTAATCGAGGCCAAAGCAAAGTAATGCACAGAAAAGGGCTGAACCTGTATCTGCTGTTTAACCAACTGATACACTGCTCTATATATCACAAGAAGATACCATTTCACAACAAGAAGGTGGAACAACATATATGCAAAATTCCAAATATGGATCTAGGTATTTTGAATTGCAAATAGCAATTCAAAATACTTCATTCCAATAGAAATAATTATTAATTTCAAAATTAACTAAAACAATAAACAAACTATGCTACGAAATGGTTTCCTGATTGAAATACGAGATCAATCGGGCGTGGCACTCCTCAGTCACTCCTTTGCCAGTCAGATGGTAGCACGCAGGAACACCCAAGGTAACATGTGCTTAAACACAAAACTGTTCCACTTTCCGAAAATTCAATCCACTGTTTAAGGTCAGGCCTTAATACTAATACTTTAAATAAAATCTTTAAAAATGTCTTGTCTAACACACAGCGTACAGTGGCGCACAGAAAAAGTCGTTTGGCTTAGTTCTAGGTTGCTATAGTAGAAAGTACAGATATTTTAATATTAGGTTAAGAAGTAGAAGTAAAAAGTAGACAAAAAATAATTGCCCAATTAACGTATAAATAATCCAAAATTCTACTAAAAGAAAGCAACCAAGTATTACACATCACTTGACACCTCTGGTCATGAGTGATACGTGATGCCATATGACTTGACTTGTTGTGATGTACAAGTGATGATGTCATCGTAAACTGATCTAACAAGTGATGTCATAAATGACGTCATCATAGCTTATAGTGTAAGGAGGGATGATGTCATGAAGGAGGTCAACAATAAAGACATCATTCTAACCCTGTTGTTCACACCTGCTTGTCGAACTTGAAATAAAAGCATCAGATCAAACATCTGATCCAGATCATCTCAAGGGAAAATCTGCTAGCCAAATCAGGGCTGGTGCTGGCAAGATCTGTCTGTGGTGACACGGGTGCGTCCTGGTGTTTTCCCTTGACATAAAATCAATCCTGTGTGTGTGTGTGTGTGTGGTGGATAAGCTGATAATTCCTCTCGGGGACTCGCTCACACACCGACACACAGTTCATAAAGAAAACTGCAGCTGTGTCGGTCCCGGTCTCAGCACACGGAAGGATTTATGCTTATTACCAGCTAATGTCGACTCCACCAGTGCCAGTCCTCCACTCGCCCAGACCTCATGGCATCGATCCACGCTATTGATCGCTTCAGACTAATAACTGACACCCGGCGCTTGATCCACGGCCTCATGCCGACCCCTGTCCTCTGAGACGGGGGTCAGAGGTCACAGGAGGTATTGAAAAACAATCGCAGGCTTCTCTGTGGTAATTTGTCCGGGTCGGGGGTCCGAGGGACCAGGGACAGGGAACGCCACTGGCCATCTGTTTCCCACAGTTCCCTGGGGCTTCCTATGCCTTTAATACTTATTGGTGCTCTGCTCTAATTCTGATCAAGGGTCAGAAATCCCTCACGGCTTTAAACCAGCGGAGAAACAATGACTTCATCTAAACATCTAGACTGCGATGGAGAACGTTTCCTTCAGAACGAGCACCCTCTTTCTCTCATTCTTCCCAGTTTCTCAGCCTAATATCAAACCATAAGGCCCCTCCCCAAACTCTGATTGGTTGAGATCCCAAAGGTCCCACGCCTCCTCTATAAAGTATAATTTATGAGTTAGTAGTCTATTTGAAATAAACTTAGTCGTTAAAAAAGTAGTGATGACAAAATTGTTGTTGATAGAGTTGTTTAGTTGTTGTGAAAAAACATTTAATAAAAAAGCTGTTAAATTAAATTATAGTTATTATAATTGTTTTTCATAAAATGTTTAAAACGTTTATAATAATATAATTGATATATTCAACTTTATATAATAGTATGCACATATCTTTTTATTAGCTGTTATTACAAATTTATTTTACAGTCACAATAAAGATAGAAATAAAGACAGAGAGAGAGGATGAGAGTGAGAGGAGGTGTAAGGCAAGGAGTGAGGGGGAGAGAGAGAGAGAGAGAGAGAGAGAGAGAGAGAGTGGAGGGTGAGACAGAGAGAGATGGAAAGAACCAACCGGTTCTCAATAGGTTAGATGGTGAGAGCAGTGTGTGTTTGATGTGCTAATCTCAGTGTCTTCAAAGAGAACGCGTTTGCTGTTTCTCCACGGTGTCGAGTGTTTCGCTTCAGATCGTGTGTGTGTGTGTGTGTGTGTGTGTGTTAGGCTTACCACTTTTACTACCCCAAAAAAGGGACGCATACTACAGGGGGCGGGGCGTTTTGGTGGGCGGGACAATGGGGCGGGGTTACAAAGAAATCGAATGTTTTCTGGAAAGAATAAACACTGAAGCATTAAAATAAACTTAATTAAATTGTTTTTAATGGAAATACAATAAGAATTTCTATTTAAATTCTTTAACAATATCTTGTAAAATATTCTCTTTTATCATACAAAATGAAATTGTAAACATTTTATATTAGCTAAAATATTTGTGAATTTTTGCAGCAACAACAATCCAAACATGGAAACAGCACATGCATAAAAATAGCTATAAATATTTTTATAATGTAAGTTTTATAATGTAGCCTATTTCTAATTTAAAAATATAGAAAGTTACAATTCACTAGTTTGTTTTCTTTACAAATGGGCATTATGTATATATTAATGCTTATGTAATAAATTAATGCCTATATGCGTCTGTCTGATCATAACAAATCATCAACTCGGTCCCGTATAAAAGACCGATCAAACTAACGATGACGTTGAGTACTACCCAAACAAAGGAAGAAAAGGAGTATCTTTATATAATGCGTCAGGGATGATTTACACGAGACGATGAAAAATAAGAGTCGCAACCACAGTGTGCGCGTGCATGTGTGTGTGTGTGTGTGTATCACCCCCCTCTGTTATTTCCGCACTGTCTGTCTTTCTATCGCCCCCTGTAGGTCTGGCGTTTATCGAACGAGAACCACACACACACACACTCACAATGCGAACGTTTTCCCTTTTGCAGACATAGCGACCGTGTTTCCCGCGAGCCGAGTATCACGTGCGTGTTACGTGTGATTTGCGTGCAGCGATCATTTGCATTGCCGTTCATTTGAGATGCGTGTTTTCCTCCACAATGGCGCCTTTGAAGCGATCCGGTCATTGTGCGCGCACCTGTCTGCGCGCGAAACTTTAGATGTCCCGCGTTAATTTGCGGCTAATTTCAGAGCTCGTCTTTGATTTGTACCACAAGTGGCACCGAACGCGCGCGCCCTTTTGTTGCGTCAGATCAGGCCGCGGAGGAAAAACAATCCCAGCGCGCGTCGCTTTACCATGATAAAGCTCCACAGATGCGCGAACACAGGAAGAAATCAAGCTTGTGCTTCACTCTTTTGTAACACCTCATTAGCTTACCCTTCACCCCCTCCCCCCAGTGTTTGTCTATTTTCTCTCTTACTCTTTTTACTCGCTCCCTAATTTGCTCTCTCATGGTCTCTCTTTCACTTGCTCTATTTCTCTCGCGTATCATCTCTCACCCTCGTTTACTTTCACACTCACTTTTTTGATCTTTCTCTTTCGTTCTCTCTGGCTCCTCTTTTCTCTACGTCTACTCCATCTCTTTCGCTTGCTGTCTGTTTGTCTTTCTGTGTCTCCATGTTTCTTTCTCTTGTCCCAGTACAATAATAACCCATGAATTATAATGGCAAACGTCGAGCCGGACCAGATACACAGTTGAGAATGTAGATGGCGGATTAGGATATTGGTGAATAAGCGAGATGGAGACTTTAATAACGATGATGAATGTGACGATCCACAGGCCGGTTTTCCTGCAGGACTCAGAAAGACAGATAGAACACTGGTGATGACTGTCCTGAAATGGCAATAAAAATCTATTTAGTGTGTGTGTGTGTGTGTGTGTGTGTGTCTGAGGAGAGTGATTGAGCCAGAGAATGATGTGAAAATCATCCCATTAATTCACTTCCCCAGGCCTATCTGTCACTTGCTCTCTCTCTCTCGCTCGTCCTCTTTTATTTCTGTCTCCCCATGTCTCACTCTGTCTGTCTCTCATATTTCTCTCTTTTCAGTCTCTCACTGTCTGTCTCTCTGTTCCTCCGACTTCTCATTTTCTGTCAGTCTCTTTCTCTCCAACAGCCCTTCTATTACTCTCATCGCAGCAACATTATCATACCCTGGTAACCCGGGCAACTAACATGAAATGCCAGATTTTCCCATCACCTCAGAGGCCCGAGTAAACAGGAAATTGCCAATCCATGTTGGATGAAGGCTGTGCTTCTGCCTCCTCCAGCTCGCAGACGTGTGACCAACATCACTGACAGGGATCTAAACAAAGATGCTCAGCTCTGATCCGGAGAAGATCCAATGCAGAGAGCATCAGCAATGATCAAGATTTACCAGAATAAAGAGGGGAAAGGGTTTTGTATATTATCACATATTAATATTAATGCGTGTTGCACTGGATAGGAAGTTGCTATAATTTCACTGTACATTTATATGACTCACATCGTATATGTGCACTGTGACAATAAAGGCTATTCTATTCTATTCATATTGTTACGTGGAATTTTTTTTTATTACAATTTATACATTCTCAATATGCTACAATTTTTCTACACATAAATATGTTTATATAGGATGCATTTTGATTATAAGAATAATGTGTGTTTGTGTGAGAAATATATACAAAATGTGTACAAAAGCATACACGCGACGAACAAACTGAATCTGAATCCTGCTCCAAATTTCTCAGTCGCTCCACTTCCTGGATTTCGTTCAGATCAGCTCCGGTCCAGGGAGTCGTTCCGGTCCGGGCCTTAGCCGCGCTCACGTTGGGTTGCATTGCTTCAATGTGTCGCCAGCGAGCGTTTAACGAACCGTCAAAGCTCACGCGCAGAGCGGGCGGACGACTGGAATACCGCAGCGGCGTCACTCCGGGGCCTTTTCGTGGAACTGTGGGGATCTAACGCGTTGAGAATTCCAGACACTTGCTGGGTTTCGAACCCGAAGGTGGAATGCGTGCAGTTCCCGCGGATCCGGACCGTTCTGCGATGGCCGCGGTCCCGTGAAACCGGCGGCCTCATCTTCGCGCGTTCGCGCGCGCGTGCACGGCCGTATGTGTTTGTATGAATCTGTGCGCGTGTGCGTGTGTAACCCCAGCACATTTCCTCGCAGGGCTGCCTTTTTACCCCTTTTAACGGATTTCTGGTGCTTTCTTGGATCAATGGGATGCTTCTAGACCCGACCGGAGCCTCAGGGGGGTGAGTGGACCCGTATTTTACACCTTCGGACGAATTTTGTGCTGGAATTTGTGTTGCCACTTCTGTGCCGTGTAGCTTTAGCTACCAGGATTAGCACAGCGTTGACCTCACAGGTTTTAATCATTGTTTGTGCGGTCCAAATGCCAGAATGAGCTCCGATTTGTGTCGTTATTAATACCTTTTCACCCCTACTGTTTTGTCGTTTGTGCGTTTTTCGCGTTTTGCGGCTTTGGCGCTCTCGAGCTCTATGGCAACGCATCGGCGCGGGGCTTTATAATCGCGGAGCCACAGTGAACATGAAAGCGAGTGTAATTGTGCTAAGGGAGCTGGCTGGATGCTAGCGCCCGATGCTAATGCTAGCGCTCTTTGTCACCTTCGAGCTCGGCGTTCCCCTTTCAGGTGTTTGAACAGGTTTATCGCGGCGGCCGGATCGTGTTGTTTGCTCGGTTGATGTCGTTGTTGTGTCTGATTTATGTGATTGTTTAAACAGTTCGCGGTGTGTGTGCGCGCGCGCGCGCGCGGCTTGTGCTTACACAAGCTAAAGCGGCTAAACAGCGTGTGTTGAGGGAGATTAATGGCTGTACCATGGCACTGTTGGAAACCCGTGTGAAGAAATACACGAGCTGCACTTCCACGTCAGAATTTCACGTTTCGGTACAGCGACACGTGATGCACACGGAACGCGTTATAATTTATCGCCGCAGTCCTCCGCCTGTGGCCTAAATATTCCTTCATCTCGTCATTCGTTCAGACGGCGAATGTCGGGAAAAAAAATTCTAATGGTTAACAGTAGATGTCTTTTAAGTGTTTGATCTAAATATGACGTCATATTTAAACATTTGCCCCTTGCGCTAGGCTACTAGGGCTTATTTTCGGTGTTGGTCTTGTTTTTTTTTTCGGATTGAAAAGCAGTTGAAAATAAGTAATGACACAAAGTTCGAGGACTAACAGGCAACTGTAACATTTTGCTACCATAGATAAAGAACAGAACAATAATATAAAGCCAATCATTAGCAGCCAGACGGTTGTACGTGGCATTTATTTACACAATTGTAATTATTTGTATTGGTTCTGTTTAGAGCTCTACCGATTTCGGTTTTCTACATTTGTTTTTCACCGCAAGTTTATGACTGAAAGATGCATGGCTTCTGAATGCGTTTTTTAGGCTTAATTCAGAGCTCAAAAATAGCACATTTGAGATCCATGTTATCTTCCTAAAAAGGAAGAACCGGTCAAGAACGTTGCAATGACGGCGAGTGACGTCAGAACGACACAATGCTTCCACATCAGCATTCTGAGGCGCGTCGGTGGAATACACTTCGTTTTTCAGGGATGAGAGCAGCGTGTTTGTCGGCTTCTGTTTCTGCCGTAGTAATTATTGTGTCCTGTTTATTTTGCCGGAGGGCAGAATCGTCCCTCGAGTGTCTTTCCTCATTCCAGCCCTGAAAAAACAGCACTCCACGGGGAAGCTGCTCGGAAACGCTCTTCCTCACGCTTGACGTTTGCTTCGTTAGCGATCGGAGATTCACCCAGACACACAAAAGCCGACAGAATTTACACTGTGCGTTAATAATTCAGGGCCCGTCAGAGCTTGTGGTGTGTATGGAGGGGTTTGAGGAGCTTTCACCGGGTTCAAAGACTTCAGTCATTACAGCTAATGTATCGTCATCAAGTTCAATTCACGCAAATTACCTCTCTTGACATTTGGAAGTGTATGTTTCTATTAAATCCAAAGGAGAATCTGCCAAAACATCTCGCTAGATCTACTCGTCGTTCAGTGCAGATGGAGAAAAAACTGCCGCAATTGTGCGAGACTTCATATTCCAGACGTGTGTTTTAATTAACTTGTGAATTTTGCCAGTGATATTAGAGTTTGAGGATGGTAGTTGATTGAAGTGTAAGGTAGTGTTGAAAATAATTGCACAGTCATTGTGTTTGATTCCCACACTAATACCAGTTTTTGGTAAGTGTTGCAATATTCCACTCAAATGGCCACTCGCCAGCCACTTTTTTGTTGCCCTGGTTACAGAATTTTTTTTTCCATTTGATCATGACCATTATTCGAGACGGAACGTTAATGTTGGAAAATGAGGAATAAAGAGACGCAGTTAACCTAGAGATGAGATCAGGACGGCACAAGATTGTCTAAAGACACAGAGAATGTCACACTGATTTCACACTGTTTGTTTCAGATTCTCAATGCTAGTTTAAATTTGCTAGTTTCTCAGCGCCACATCTTTAGCCTGTGCGAGTATTCATTCTCTTTAAGATATTGCGATCTTGATTCCACACCCTCGCGATTAATCCAACATTTATACGATTCAACCAAACTCGTCTGATCTGGTTTGTGTGCGTGCGCGTGCAGCTAATGTTGATCGAGCTTCCGCATTTTTACGTTTGTGCGCAAATATCTTCTGCTCGAGTACAAATCGTTTTGGGACTCTTTTTGACTCCTTGCTCTGATTGGTCAAAGCAAAACCATTGCAAAGCAGATACTTGCTGTCCCCGCCCACCACGATAGGTCCTAAAACTAAAATTTGTTGAAAGATTTTGCAGCTGTGTTAAAAAAGGGTTTAAAAAAAAATAAAAACATTTCTTTACACCACTGCTTTTACAATACATTAAATAAAATCCATTATTTAAATTTAAACCAAAGAGTAATGTGTTATTATTCTGATGTTTTTGACAGAACCCTGGTGATTCATCTCTTTGAATCACAAGATCGACTCTTAATCTTTTAACTTCACTTCGTTCCTGACTTTAAATTTTTTTAAATAATCGCGTGGTCGAAAATAATTATGTCCGTTTTTGTGCAGTTTTTGGATAAATTCAATTCAATTTTTTTCAATTCAGCTTTTTTAAGACACAATGTTTTCTTTCAAGCGACTTGTTCTCGACCCGCTACTGGTCAAAGAAACGCCGTCTTCAGGTGTTTCTGATGTTCAGTCTCCAGCAGGAGCCATTTTGGCATCAGGTGCTGCTGCGCTCCGAGTCGCCCTGATCCACAACAAAGCCTCCTGGAGATAAACGTCTGGCTGAGCCGTGCGCGGCGAGGTGAGCTCAGGATAACCTCGCTAAGTCACTGGCGCACTCAGTTTCTTATCCCGCTGCCATTTGGCCGGAACCCAAGTGAGTTCTTGTGCTGGGAAAGAACAACACTTTGCCTGCTCGGGCTTATCGTGCGCTTCTCTCACGAAACGCCAGGGCGCGGCCCGTGTTCTCGCGCTCGCTGTAGCGCGACGCTGATGGGAATTTTCTTCCCTGCTTAAGTGATGTAACTGTTGAATCTAGCGGTCATGACCTAATGTTTCTTCAGCTTCAGGTTTCACATCTCTGCCTTTATCAGACACTCGCCTTGCAGTTTTATAACCCGGCAACTGACGCTTTTCCTAGAAACCAAACCTGTGACCTGGTGTTGCAACCGTCTGCGCTGCTAGCTAATGAGAAGCTAGTTAATCACAGATTAGCCAGACTGCGCTTTGCTAAGAGTGTTTTTGGTGGAGATTTGATGGCACTTTAGTCGAAGCTTTTGAAGATTGACGGCTCGATTCACATTTTGTTGTAAATCAGTGGATTATATTTTAATGCGAGTGGATGTTGGTTGGCTTTAAAAGCTAAAGTAGTTTTATAGGAAAGCTGTTAAACCGCTAGTCTACTTTTATTAGTTGTAGCATATCTGCTCGCAAGTGATTTTAAGACGACGCAAGTACAAGGACGAGTTTGGTGGTGAGATTTACTTCACACCATCACACAGAAACCAGCAAAGACGAAGCTAAAATAATTGTAGTACATAAATCTCCCAACTAGACCAATCAGTTAACACAAACGTTAGCATCAGTATTGGCATCTAGCTTTGTTGCATTGTGATTGTTATACAGTGTACAACTGTAACAGAGTATGATTTGTTTCTTTTGCATTTGATAGCATTTGGATATTTTCAGCATAGAGAACAAAAGACGAGAAAATCTAGTCGTCTTTCAGTCAAACGCGACCGTAACACGATTCAGTGATTGTTAAAGGATTAATCGCAGGACTAACACAAAGAAATTAATCTCGACACAAAAAAAAGTAATCTCGTAATGTATTCAAGTATTGTCAATGCAAGAATGATCAGAGAACCCTGCGCTGAACCTCTGCTCTTTCTGCTGGTTTCACTAGGTCTTGTTTATCAGGGCTTTTTGACGGGAATCATTGACATGACTAAATCACTTTATTCTACGTTGCGGATTTCTACGAAAGACGTCTACATCGCCACAGTGCCCGTGAAACCAGCGCATGCTTCACTAAAAGTGTCTTTCTTTTCCTTCCCGTCCTGGATCTCATCTGACCGCTGGAGAGCTTTCTGATCCCCGCCGTCCTCGGAGCGTTTTCTAATTAGAGTGTAAATAAAGCGCCTGTGATCTGGCACATGTTCCTCTGAGCGAACGCTTTCTGAACTCCCTCTGTGGCATCGAGACGCTCCTCAGGAACAGCCAGAGAGCTTTTGACAGTCAAGCGGAATCTAAATGAGATGGAAAATGGAGAGGAGAAGGTTTTTCTGGCCGCGGATGACTCTGTCCCACTGCAGACTCTCATTTGGCTTTCAGCACGGAGCAATTGGGGCGAAGCGGAGTGCGAGCGGCGCAGGAAATTAGGTGGAGATGGTGCTGCGGCATCAGCTGACCGGCAATCGAACCCGCTGAGTGACGGCTGAGTGACAGCCGGAGAGAAGGAAAGGTGGAGAGGTGAAGCAGGGATCCGATTAGATCTGAAAGCTTCCCGGGAATAATCTGCTGTGTTCATAGAGCCGCACGGTTTGGGAAAATTATCATTGTGTGATCACACAAGGTAAAAATTTCGATTTGCGATTTGTCACGATGGAACACACTTTACAGCTATCACAACAACAATTGTTCATTTCTACAGTACAAATTCCTGTACTATTATGATATTCGAATAAATATAAACTTGCCAATTAAATCATCTGTCTTTTTTTTCTTAATTTCATCGGGCAATGTCGATTAAACAAAAGGTTATCTAGATACTGAGAATTGTTTTGTGGCATTTTTGCATTTTAGTTGAAAATATTATATAAAAGCAAGTAAAAATGGCTGAAAATTTGACGTTATGACGACCAGATATAATATGAACTAACTTCAAAAAAGAAAATTATTTAGCATTTTTTCCATAAGTAGCAGACAGTAAGCGTCATGGAAATTTCCAGAGCACTTTTTTTTAACCGTTTAATGGCATCAACAGTGAAGAGGTTGTCCAGTCATTGTTGTGAACACCAATAGCCTATATTGAACTCATCTTTCGTAATTTCTGAAGTCTCTAATATGTTTGGTTCTATTCTCAGCTGTCATGTTTAGCAGGTCTTACAATGCAAGTCGCTTTGTTTCCATGAGTAAGAAGGGGATGTTGTTAATAATTCAATACTTTTTCTCTCGGAAGCTTGCCAGGGAAACATGTTTCACCTCTTTGCCACTTTCATCCAGGGCAATCTATATTACGCTGAAGAAATACAGCAAAGGGATTCAGACTCGAACCCTGACCTCAGGCGTTGCCGTCACCTCACTGTTGGAAAGCCGCTTGATCGGATCAGGTCGTGTTTTCATGAATGAATGTGCTGAAGCCATGTGCAAGCCACAAAGACCCTTCTGTCCGCCTCCTCCCCCGACCACCAAAGACCACCGGCCCGATGGACGATCACAGACGGCGTGTGGGGTGGCGATTGGTTTCTTTCTTTGGGGTCGGTGCTTCGTTGTTTGCCAGAGATCAGTTATCGAAGATTTTCATTCTTGTAGTAATTGGGCCTGATTTCCCAGAAGAATTTATATTGATTGGTTTCGCTGCCCCATCCCTGGTTCAATGAGGAGGAATCCATTTGTTCCTTCTTGGTACGAGAAGCAGTTATGGTGTTTTTTTTAAATTGCAGAAAAAGTCAAATCGTCTGTTTATTCAAGGAACCTTTTTAGAACAATTTGCCCGTTTACACTTGGAACGTTTGATTCAAATGTTCAGTATTGTCTCTGTTGCCTTTGTGTTGCCTGGTGCCTTTGTGACTCTCAACTCTGCTCCTCAAACTCTGCGTCATGGGCCGAAGGAGAAGTGGCGTTTAAGATCGCACAGACCTGAGTGAATAAGTGACAGGATCTTGGGCTATTCATTACTCCAGGTCTGACTCGGCCAAGTGCTCGGATCTTTATTATGAAGTAGAAGCTTTCAGCACGAGACCTGATGTGTGAGTCAAATGGCCTTTAACTCATTTCTTCTCATTGTCACCGAGACTCTCTGCTGGCACATTCCCCGCGGGGGAAAGACAATTATGTGCTTCCTGTGAGCCGGGTCACGCAGAGGCGAGGGTGGAGGCTTCTCAGCAAAGCCTGCTGGGAGGTTGTTGGTTGAACGCAGGAATCTTCCTGTTTGTGTCTGAGGTATCTTGAGGAATGACTTCACCGGCTGTTGGGAACCGACTTCCTCTCCGTTAGCATGTTGTTTGGATTTGAGTTGGACGTGTGAGCTTGCCTGGTTTCGAAGAGCGTAAACGTCGGCGACCACGATGACATATGGCGAAAGTCCTGAAAATGAGAACTAGTGAAACCTAGCAGGATTTATATTTATATATTTTTAAGGATTTATATTTTCGCGGAACGTCTTTATTAATTAAGTCGCTTTTGACTCTTTCACAACACACTTGTAGTAAGTTTGAACTAACGTCGCATTTTTTTGTTCGTGTTAGCTCTGCGATTTAGCTGTTCAAGGTCTCAACTAGCAGTGGTCGGTATGAGTGAAACTTCATATCATGGTATTTTATAGTGTCCAGACAGTATCGGTATTATATTACAGTTATGGGGGGGTGGGGACATTACAATTTAGCAGGTCTGCAACTAACGATTATTTTCTTATTGATTAATCTATTGAATATATTTCTGATTAGTTGACTAATCTACCGACTAATTTTTCGGTTATTCTAACGGTTATATTTTGCCCAAACAATTATTTGTTCATAAAAATTAAATAAACATGCTATTTCGTTTTTAATTAACACTGTCTTTTTTAAACACAAAGGCCATATGAAACATGGGGGTACAAACACACACACACCTAAACTGATTAAAGATAACCCCGCCCCCCTGTAAAGTGCATTTAAATTCAGCCAACAACAAAGTGACTTAAAAACTATAGCTTATCTTGTACAAAACCACATAGAACGTTTCAATATCCCTTACAAACATTACATTTATGCCAACATAAAGACATAAAAATTATACAAAATAAATTACAAGGCCTTATATGTTCTTAACGCAAATTAAGTGCAAAATGAATTCAGTGAGACTGATTGTAAATATTAAAGTGCAACATAAAATATCTATCCTAAAAGAATTTTATCACAAAAACGTTAGCATGTCTACCTATTCAGAGGTGATGCTTCGTTTTTTTTTTTTCTTTTTTTCGTTTCAAATCAAGTTTTAAAACAATTTAACTAAACACAGATCTTCTATATGATTATTTAATTAACGTCAACAGCTGAAATTAAAGCACAGTGCGTAAATATTTTCGTATTGACATGGAAAATGAGCAGTTCTCTTCTAAATAAAAAAAACGTATTATTTATAAGATATGGATGGTGTATCCTGTGTATTTTGTGCATTCGTGTTGTCATTAAAAGTTTATTTTGTTCTATGTCATCCTTCCTGAAGCCAAAATGTGTCTTTTAAAAGTAGCTCAAAAGTAGTTTATTTGGGGGCGAGAGAGACTTTCTGTTCTTTGTTTCTGCTTTTAGTTTGTAAACTTTCCAACTTTCCAACTTGCAAAAAAATCCAACTCGATGCCGGTTTTCACATTCATACCGGTTTACCGCCCACCCCTAGTGTCAACCATGTGATACAGTCTTTTGTTTGTTGCTTTTGAAAATATGAAAATGCTTCATTGAATCCACAATAAAATTTAAACGAATAAACCTGGTGAGATGCAGATAGTGAGATACTGATACCGATGCTACCAGTAATTATTAATAATAATAATATGTTCCGACCGATCTTTCAGACTCTTGTCATTGGGATTTTCTTTTTGCTGTGTTGTCGTGGAGAGCTGGCTATTGGTGTTTACATGTTCCTGTGGTTGAAGATGATTCTCCAGCATCCTCCTTTGGACGATAGTAATGTGATGGTTTTATGATCTCTCAGCTCGGGCGTCTGGTGGAATGGCGCTCGACATCCGTCACGCAGCAGCTGCAGTCATTGTTTTGTTGGGTTCATCGCCCCCAGTCACCATCCAGCTGGGATACAGTTTGTCAGCCTTTCAAATTGCCTCGTTCGGCCGCAGAAAACAGTTTTTACTTTCTGTGCCAGCGGTTAATAAACTGTCTCCCACAATCTAGCTGCTTTTGTTCCCGTGAGACTTCGGGTGGGCAGCCGACGTGAAAAAGTTCACGCGGTTTGCGAGATTGTGACAAAAGCTCCATTTATAACAGGAAGGGCCTTGTGTGACTTTTTTTTTTTTTTTTTTTTTTTTTTTNNTTTTTTTTTTTTTTTTTTTTTTTTAGCAAACCCACATGCGTCGAGAACGAGCAGACGAGCAGCAAGAGGGGCAAAAGCAGATTCGGTTAGGCAAAACAAGAAAAAGCTGGAGATGTGCTGTTATCTAGTTGCTTCTGGTGTGTGATGGTGGTCTTCATCCACTCCAAACAGGATCTCGTTTGTTGGAGTGTCAAAATAGTAGATGAATGTGGACGTAAACACAAGTAGTAAATCACGCTGTTTTCTATGGGTGCACCAATACCAGCATCGAGTGTCGACCTCGATACTACGTTGTCTAATGTACTCGTACTTGTTAAAAGTCCGCCAAATACCACAGTCTGAGAGATGAGCAATGTGTCAGGGGTTAATGCAGAGCACGCGTGCAGAACGAGGACGAGACGCGTCCGACGGGTGTGTTTCAAAGTCAATTAGGACGACAAAAAGGTGGACCGCAAGTTGTGCTTCAGGAAATAGAAACACGAGTCATTTAATCAAGCACCTGAAATCCCAACACGACAACAAGCGTAAAGAGTTAATTTCTAAACCAACACAACTCACGCTGCAGCACACCCTTGCAAGAAGAGAGAAACGTGTCGTTAGTTTATTCAAATATTGTGCACTAATTAGCAATGATTTATAATGAATTCCACTTGTGCTGTCCTAAGCGGCAGAGTTTAAAACAAACTTAAAAGAAAATAATCAAGTAATAATACATATTTATTCTGTAGTATGTTGCATACAACATGCTTTTCATTTTATATAAATGCTTTTAATTACAAACTAGCTCCTTGCTTTTTTATTATAAGACCTGTTTTAATTTTACATCATGTTTTTATTTAAATTTAAATCATGTTTTTATTAAGTACTTTGTATCGGCAACCTGAGTACTGAAGTACAAGTACTGGTACTCGTTTTCCAAAAAAGTGGTATCGGTGCATTCCTACTATTTTCATGGTATCGTTGATAAGTTGGTTTTTTTTTTTAAACGGTAAAATGTTATACATTTTAGTTTGCAGTAAAAAGGGGGAAAAAACATTTTTTTCTCTTTTTGGTGAAATTACATTGACATTTGAGCAAAACATGCATCCAAAAGATGGAGCAGAAACCAGTTCAGAATCGACCCTCATTTTTCCTGCAACCGGTTTTGTGTTTCAAGCCGTGATTAATGTTTCTGTATTTAGCGCAGCCATTTAACTCTTTCCCAGTGAAACCTGCTGGAAAGCTCTGGCCATTCTTCTCCAGCCGTGTCCCTTTCACTGCCCGATGAATTAAACATGGACTCGTGAAGGTAATGCCCAGCAGGATCCGCAGGCCACAAACCCCTTCCAGCTGGCTCTCCAGTTTTTCACAATCCATTTATGAGGTTTCATTTTAAATTCACAGAGTTCTTTGTGATTAGAGAAGTTGGACCGGGCTAAAGGAAACATTGTTTTAGCATGTGTTTGTCATAAATGGATTGGCTTTGGCCGACAAGATCGAACGCAGCTGCCTCCCAGACAGAGAAGGTTCAGATCGGTTTGGGTCTCGGTAGCTGAGCGTTGGCCACAACGATGACACTCAACTTCATCATGCGTGACACCAAAAAAACCCTGCCCGAACGACACATTCTCCGAGCGGAAACAGATGGCAGCATGTCGTGGCTTCAGGTTTGTGCTGATTTTCCCTGCTTGTGATTTTTTTTCTTCCTTTTTTTCTGGAAACCACATCTGAGCTGAACTCCACATCCCAACCCCCACGCTGGGCGTGACCCACATGCCAAACCCCGATGGCTTCCTTACTGTAACCGCTCCAGATTTCAGTTGATTGTTGTTGATGGAGAGATTAGTCTCAGGGATCCTGGGCGACCAGATCAGGCGCAGATCTTTCCCCGTGTCGTGCTGCGGGAAATACATTCCAGTGATTGTCGCGTATATGGGAATAATAGAAGGGGGATTGTCTGCGCTTTGTTGAAGCATCTGATGGATGGATGTTGTGTGTTGAGAAGACAAAGCCAGGCGAAACCGCGCTGAGTGAGAGCGATGAGGTTTGGGTGTGAAGACGTTAGCCAGCCTGTCTGTTCAAGCCCTTTCCTGTCGCACTTCCTGATGCTTTACCGCGGCCTCCTGCTTTTCTTTATTGATTTAATTGGTTGAAGAATCAAGTTACAATTCAGATGCTAACAAGCAATGTTTTTCTTTAGATGTGTTCCTCGTACCTTGATGAGCTCTGACTTCAGTTTCCTCTGAAGACGCGTGGCAGTATTGTTTAAATCGGACTGATAAAGGTGAAGATGAAGGGATTCAAAGAATTAGGATTCGAAAGGTCTCTGTGACTCCAACTGGGAAACATACTAAAGAATTTTGGCAGTTTTGTTTATTAACAAAATTACCTTTTGTTAATGAGATTACATTTTCATTTCTACATTCTACATTTTCTAGTTAATGCGAGTTGGGAGTATGTTTAGAATGTTAACCATTGCGATTGACTGCAATAATTGCGATTAATTTCTTCAATATTTTACCATGTTTAATGCACGTTTTTATGTGCAGTTTAAGATTTTTTTAGGATTTTAAATGCACTTATAGTCGAGTTTGAGTTTCTCAACTGCCCCGGTTAACTGGCATACAAAAAAGCTAAATTCTCACAACCATGATTTTCGCACAGTGGTCAGCTAATTTTAACGCAACATAAATCGCTACACAGTAATTGTAAACCGCTACCAAAATGACTAGTTTTAATTAGGGCGTAAATTCTTCTGGTACACTCAAAGCCTACAGTAGCTGATAAAAGTAACAAATCGACAATGACATCCCCTTGTCAAGCTTTTGGAATTGCACAGAAAAAAGTGAAAACAGTGAAGCTGTTTGTTGAATTGGAAACAAAAAAGTTTTACAAATGTGTCAATTCAATTTTTGGTATAAACAGTCCACAAACAAGAAAAACCTGTAACATTCGATCGACTCGGGTCTAATGTCGCCCTGCCTGCACAGAACCTTCGGTTGACTCTGTGAACATGGCTGAAGCCTGTGTTTTTTTCAGTCTCGACCTTTGAGGGGTTTTGCTTTTATGTATAACACGGTTCTCAAAAAAAGCACCCGATCCCATACTGGGGGTCTTCAGGCCGTCTTCTCCAGACGTTCACTCAGCTCAACCGGACCCTGGAAGGTGGTAGACGGTTGAGCCCAAGCAAGCTGCTGGCGGGCTGAGCTAAGGGCCGTGAAGGGTATATCGGGGACGGCCACAAATTGAATACTCCCACAGTGTTTTGCCCCTGACATTTAGCTGGAATGGAGTCTGGCTGACCCTGCAGGACGCTTGATTCCCATCACCTGAAGCTTCCTGCATATTTCTATTTCAGTCAGCAGTTCCAGCACACAATCCAATTACGCAGCGAAAGCTCGGCGCGGCTGCTAGTGCGGAACAAGCGTTCTGTGGCCCGAGGCAGAGCTTGTTAAAAGCCCCTTCCCTGTCCCCGTAATTGAGTATTTGGCTTGACGGTGTTTGGCAGAGCTGGGAAATATTTATAGGTTGTGGTGACTCTCAACTTCCCCAACATCTGGTGGCAGGCCATAAAGGTGTTTCGTTTCTGAAAGGAATCTTTGTGAGGCTTGCGTTTATTGCAAATACATATTTGCTTAACAGATTTTCAAAAATGTTTTACATTGAAGGGGTTAATGTTTGTTCAGTATGTCAATGTCCATATTTTCTTATTTAAACGGTTTTTATCTTGATTTCTAAAACCATTAGTAGCTAGTCAATAATGATGTTGCATAAATCACATCTGACCCAAAATTGACTAGTTCCTTTTTTTTTATTGACATACAAATTTACTAATCAAGTCTCTTGATTCAAGATTTCCTATGTGAAAATGTATAAAAATTGTTCAAATTAAATTTAAACAATTCGTGAGTTGACCAGAAGCGTAGCAATATCAATTGCCTGCTTGACTTGCTACGTCATTTAAAGGGGCAGAAAACTAAACCAAGGCTAAATCTTCAAGATATTGTCCTATATTCCTGTCTCACCACAGAAATACAAAATTTTAGACTAGTTTAAGACTAAAGCACTTCTGTTTGTCTTCTTTACCACTGTTGACCCTCGGTTCATTCGTCTTGATTCTCAGCTTATAGTTTGACAGGATAATCAACAGGACAATGTCAGTCCCTCGGACAATTGAACAAGCATTAGACCAGCAGCCCCGGCTCCATCGGACCATCTTGTGTGATTACGTGGCGAGACCCGACAGAACTGGTTCTGGGTCGGCTGCAGACTGGCGGTTTCTCCCAGGCTTTAGCCTCCCTGCTGGAAGTGGCGTTCATTCGGCTAATTGTGGGATTATGAGCTAGGACGGCTGAGCTTGTTGGCCGTATTGGAAAAACTCATTAAGAACAGAAAGTCGTGGGTGGCATTTTTCCAGAGCGAATCTTGTCGGGGCATTGCGTTCGCCGTCATGCTGATGTCTTGATCGGAAAGAGTGCGATAAGAGTGTTGGTGAGAATCCCGAGAATGCCAGATTCTTTCATCTGATCCAGTGTATGTGATTGAAATACAGGAAGAGTCCCATCCCCCATTGGCTCTTCTCTGCCCCCCCCCCCTCTCCCCGAGCAGCCTTTGAAACTGATTTTATTGGGAACCGTTCCTCTGTTTCTGAGATGGGAATAAATACTCCATGGCAGATCTTCACTCAGGATTCTGTTCTGGATTTCACTCTATCTTTGTTTTCTTTGTTGCCATTTTTAATCCCAGCTCTCCCATCTTTTTTTTTTTTTTTTTTTTTTTTTTTTGCCTATTCTTCATCTTCAAACAATGGCGAGACGGGTATCGATCCACGCCCCTGTTGTGTCTGCGAGGCGTCCGCAAAGTGCCGGTATTATTCTCAGCTCGTATTTTCCATCAGGTGGAGACGTCTACCGCGGACCACCGTGTTAATGGGGCACGTGTTGTGTCGCGTCTCCCTTGCTGACACGTGGTGAAGCGAGACAGGGAAGTTCAGTGTGGTTTGCGGTGACTCGGGCAGCCAACTGCGACCCATGCTCAAAAGGCCGTGCTGCATTAGCAAGCAGACTTTACTTTCTTCATGGCCAGATTGGTGAGAATGATTATCACTTTTTATTCTAGAATTTTGGTGCTATCAATATTATTCCACTTGATTTCAGTAATCGACAGTACAGCGATTGATCGATGATGTTTTGTTGTGCCACAGCAACATTAGTCGGTTCAATTTTCAGTCAATAATATCTAAGAAAAAAAAACCCCACAATTGGCAAAAAACACAATATTTTTTAAAAGCGTTGCCATTCTACTGCTACTACTACTAATACTTCTACTAAATCAATCTCAATTTAAATTGTTCTATTCATTTCCACCTTTGACTGTAACATTCCACTGACACGCTTAGAAACTGCTCACCTTTTGAATTCCTATTGGCTATTTCAAAGCGTTTTATTAATGTTTCTGTTGGTGCGAAATGAATTGTATAGCACACTCTGTGTCTGAAATTGGATCCTTTCGCGATCCTTCCACCTTCTGATAAAAGGTCCAACTGGTTCTCGCATCTTTTCTCAAGCAAATGAAGAAACATTTGAATGTGATTAAACCTAAAGTTTGTCTGATTCCTCAGTGGCTCTCGGGTGGGAACAGCAAAGGCGGCCTGATGCTGCGTTTCATCACTCACTTGATCAGCTCACTTGTTAATTTGGCTCCAAGTGAAAAATCTTGACTCTCGCTTGCATCATTCGACTTTTTTCAGCTTGTCTTTCATTTCTGTTCTGATCTGATCTAAAAGTTTAGGAAAACATTCTGAGCATATAAATTATATACTATATTGTAATTGTATTATTTTGCCGATACTTGCGTACATGTTTTAGCTTTGTCAATTGAGCATAAACATTTGTTTTGTAAATGTATGTGGTATTTTTCTAATAGCACAAGTACTCATTAAATGTCCACCAATACCGGAAATGTGTGCAAATGCGCATGTTAGGGGTTACTCACTAGCAACGTTGGGAAAAATATCGATAAATACTGAAACGATACGACTCTCTGGTCTAACGGTATCTATATTAGTCGCGCTTCCGCGTCATCTCTGCTCTTGACGAAGAACAGAGCACGCATGCAGACGTGATAAATATTGTCTTTGCGACTATTTTAAGTCAAAAAGGTTCATGGATGAATTTTGTCTGAAAGTTTTTCGGGTTCGAAACAAACGAGCACGACAAGCCGATGGATGCGGGCAGACATGAAAGCGCTTTTTTCCTACTAAACCGCACAAACTAACGTCACAAACACCACCAGTTTGGCTAAGCACTTTATGTACCGAGACGCAGACTTGAATAAAGAATTTCGAGAGGTTTTTATTATTAACAAAGTCCAGTTTTGTCCCATTAATGCGTTGTAATACAATCCGCCTCAGAGAAATGTCCGACCAACGCATCTGACAGGAGATAATGATACTAGAAACGTATGTAACAATTAATCTCAGTGAGCGTGTGAAACACATTTGCATTTGTATTTACAGTAGATGTCTATGCGCTGATCATTGATGATGTTTAATTAAATCCCAACTCGAAATCAGTTTACAGGGGTAGACAATAAGGGGAATTTTCCACTGACCCTCTGGGCCAGTAACTTTTGAAGCTCACTGGCCCGACCATCAAAACCACTGGCCCAGGTCGACGCATCGTGTATTAATCCCAATAATCGCAAAAAAATAACCTGTTTGCTTGAACATGAAAATCATTTAATTTGTTTAATGTAGGTTTAGTGCAAGGTGTAGCAAAGCCTATTCTTTGCGTATTCTCTTTTGCTTTCCCTCAATTACTCTTGTGGGGTTTCTTTTTCTTCTTCTTCCCTGAAACGTGTCACCTAGCTCAGTGGCGACCATTGGGAAAACGTTTTTGTGTCTTGGGCCCAATACAGCACCTATTTTTTTTAACTTCATACCGTCAGTTAGATGCTTCTATCCAAAGTAACTTTCATTTCTGTGGGGACCTCAATAAAAATTGTAGTTATTTCTGGGAATCGAACCCCAGCTCTACTGATGCACAAATTATTCTGCATCCAATCTTAAGTTTGCAATTTTTAAGTGTTTTTGGCAGTTTTGTCATATACCGTATTTTTCTGCATATAAGACTTTTTTTTAAAGGAGGAATTTAAAAGTTTTAAAGGAGGAAAATCTAGGAAAAAAAAGATACCGAACCAAATACTGTAGTAAAATATTTTATCAACTGTATAAAAGTTAACAGCAGTTTAAGAACAATTGTATGCCAAACATGTAACATGAACAAATAATATAACATGTTACATATAAAAAGAGCAGCATCACAGCAGGGACTTATCAAAGAGCCATAGTAAATATTAGTGGTGTTTTTACTCATTCCTGCCAGAGTGATTTAAACAGCAAAAAGTTTTGACCTTACAAAAAAAATGGAAAAACCATTTTGAATTAAATTAGATGCGACGACGACAACAACAACAAATAACTGGAAATACAAAAATATATTTTAATTTATCATTTAATTTAAATTATCTCCCAGAATGTCTGCATAGTTTTATTAAAGACCATCAAATAAATTATTTCAAACGTATTTAGCCTTTTGAGATCAGTTCGTGTGATGAGGCTGCGTCTGAATGTTCTGAGCATTTTTGTAAGGTGCTTTTCACAGTTAACTGTCTCAAACCACGCAAATAATAGTAACGTGTGTCGTTATTGCACAGTCATGAAAAGCGTAAATAAACCCGACGACATTATTCGCGAGTAAATTGCTACTTGTGTTTGCCGCGGCAAGGCGTTTGGTGGCGGAGCATATTAGTAAGACTGTCGGGATCACATAACGCGTTAGCGGTAGTTAGCGAATAAAACGATTTAACAGAAATGCAGGTAAATAATGAGAAATTGGAATTTTTTTCAATAAAGTCATTTTTACTGGCCCCACCGTGCCAGCAGTTGGACCGATCTGGTGGCCTGGTTGGTTATAAAAGTACGTCCGGGCCACCAGGCCATTTATATTGTCGACCCCAAGTTTATATAAATACTGCTGTTCAACTCGCGTTCATCAATATTAACAAATACCTGTACTGTCAAGATGTTCACGTGGAACTTTATTGTCTTCAATGCAGCTAATCATTTTTTACTTTTGAATTGGAACACAATGTGTAAACAATGCTTGGAGGGCATTTGTGTGTATTTTGAGTTGGACAGAATCAGAAAACCTAAAGAAAGTGACCTGTTTAGTTGATTCAAAGTATATTATAACAAAAAGAGTTAATTATTTCTAACGCAGAAGTAAGCTTAATTAAAAAATGTGGTAAAACCTGTTGTTTTATCTTTGCTGAAATAGCTGAATAATCGTTAAAAACCTACTGATTAATCATTGGAATAATCGATGACTAATCGAATGATCGTTCTAATAATTGATAGATTAATCGATTATCAAAATAATCGATTATCAAAATAATCGTTTGTTGCAGCCCTAAATACAATGTTGCAGATAAATAAACTAAATGTAATGCCTTTTGGAAAGAAAGACTTTTCGTTTACACAGAACAAAAAAATACTTGTGTCTTTTTAGTTAAGGAACTTACACTGTACTGAAATACTACCAGTAATAATTAGTCAAATAAGTTTAGACTATTAGTTTAATAGTGAAGTGTCATTTTTTCAGTCTTGAAAAACACTGTGTTTGCATTATACGAGGCAAATACTTTTATTAAGAATTCATTAAGAATAACTAATATTTAGTTTGAGTTTAACGGTCTTATGGGCTGAGACTAGTTTAATGCAATCGTCTTTCTAAATATTAATACATCTCCTCCTGGGACACACCACGACCTGCCGTTACATGAAGAGGACTGGGTCCTTGTGATTGCGGCGGTGTAGCGGAGCAAGCGGTACGGAAGCCTCAGGGTGCGGCGCAGCGCGGACCGCAATCAAGAGAACCGAGCCAAAAGAGACGAATCTTTGAAAAGAGCCGACTTCCCATCATTGTGGAAGTTCTTCTGTGCGAAAACAATCCTGCGTGATGTGACGGACCAAACGGATTGGATGAATCTGCTATGTCACAAATAAATCGCAGGTTTCGCTGAATTTACCTGAGTTGGCGCGATCGCAAAATCCTGGAGGGACTGAATTATCGCGATAGAATTATAATCTATCGTAGGCCAATTTTGTGTAGTTTATATCTCGTATCGTTTAAATCGCCCATTCCTATGTTGAATTCAACATACTTTTCATTTTAAATGAATGTTTTTAATTCCAAACTAGCACCTTTCCTGGTAAATGGTGTGACTAAAGCTGTTACCTGTAAGTTTAAATTGTTTTCATTAGGGACTTTGTATCAGTGAGTACTGATTCTGAAATGCAGGTATTCGTTTTCCAATAAAGTGGTTTCGGTGCATCCCTAATAATGTTAGCTTTGTTTTGTTTTCCTTGTCGTAGTTACTAGTACTTGGTTACTTTACTGGAAACCCCCAGCATTTGTTGGGGTTTTCTCTATTCTTCACAGGCAAATTGTGGCGTGTCTAGTTGTCATTATAGTTTCTGTTACAGGCTTCTGTTGCTTCAGGTCCGTGACATGGTGTCATTTTAGAATCTGTATTGAGGTCCTTCACAATTTTCCTTTCCAAACTGGTTTTTCTCCTCTGCAGTAGTTGTGGCAGTGCTGGACCAGGGGTCGGCCTGTCACGCGGTGCCATCAAAAGCAGTTTGTGGTTTGTTCAGCTCTTCTGGAGAGCCACGGCGTGTCGCGTTTACGTTTCATGACTGAATCCACTTGTGCTTTTCAGCAGCTTTTGTTGATGGTGTCAACTAGTTTATCTTGGTTTCGGGTGAGTCTCAGCACACAAACACCTGCAACGCCAAAGGATGTAATATTTCAAGTTTAGTTTTTTTTGGTCTAAATATTTGAAAATTATATAATTCAATAAAGTTAATATTGTTGGTTTGTCAGGCCTGTGTGTGTGTGCGCGTGTGTGCTAAAACTAATATATACGTTTTTTGTCATTTTATTTTTTTATTTTTTGCTCCTCGTAAAACAAAGTACATTTTTGTTAATGTTTTACATTTATTTTTGTTTCGTTTATCGTTTTACAATTTTGTACAAGTATGTGCCAGTGCTGCTGAATGTTTTAATGTTGTGAGGAAACTGACTTGTCATACTACAACCTGAGTGGCTCACATTCATGTTATCTGATTGGCTTCTACATCGGATGTGGGTGGAGCCATGAATTGTTGGGCCATGTTTCGCCTTGACGCCATTCTGTGTCCAAGCTCATAAACGCAATTCACAAATTGAACGGCAAACAAAGCTGTGATGGAATTAAAAAAAACTTTTTTTACTTTTTTTTTTTTTTCTTGAATGTATTTGTCGGCCTTGTCTTTAGTTTTTCGCACGTTGTTGCTACCTACGGTAAAAGGTACTATTTAAACTCCAAAGTATAGTGTTTTGACATCAAAGAATTGTTTTGTCCATTATTCATTTGTTTTACATCAGTAACGCTTTGCTTGGTCTCTTCCTAGGGCAACAATGTGGGTAACTGGAAAGGAGAAACCATCAGGACCCTTGGAGTTGTATGAATGAACTCACTGACTGCCTCAGCTGTCTGAAAAGGTCAGACCACCCCGTGGCACGCTTGGGCCGCTGGCACTAAGATGTCCCTCAGTAGTGGCACTGCAGGCGGGAAAGGTGTGGACTCAAATGCGGTGGACACTTATGACAGCGGAGATGAGTGGGATATCGGTGTAGGCAACCTAATAATCGACCTTGACGCAGACTTGGAAAAAGATAAACTTGAGATGTCTGGCACTAAGGACGGGGACGGAATGGCTGCTGCCTCAAGCGCCGTGGCGGCAATGCCGGACAATATCAAATTCATTAATCCTGTTCCTCCTCCACCCATCAAGGACAGCAAATCCAAAGCTAAACGTAGCAAGAACTCTAAAGACAGTAGCAAGTCTTCATCCACTGATGGGGCCAAAAAGGAGTCCCAGGTACGGATTCAAAATGACAGTACTGGGCCGAGTGCGGGGGCGACAAACGTGACCCCTGGGAAGGGCTCGGATAAGAGTAACAAGGCTTCCCGTAATGTTCCAAGCGGGAAGAAGGACAAGGAAGCTTCTGGGAAAAGTAAGAAGGAGAAAAACGAAGTGGGGCAATCTGGGACCCTCGCCCTGGAAAAGGACCCAGCAAACCAGGCCCGCAGTGCCCCTTACGAGGGGACCCAGAATACAGACCACCTAGGTGCCGAGCAGGTTGGAAGTATTACCCTTGATTCCAGTGGAATGGTTACTACTTTGGCATCTATCAAGAACGAACCGGAAGAAATAGAGAATGACTGCAGGCCTGTGAAGAAAGTGAAAAGTGAAAAGGTAAGTCACTGGCTGTTTCTCACATCTAGTGCTTTGCTGAAAAAGGATAGACTTGCACGAAATAGCATAGTACTCGTCGAGCCTAGAGTTTGCTAGCGTTTGTCCGGATGGTTTGGAGACAACAGCCAAAAAGAACAATGGGCGGAAGAATCCGGAATCTTACACACTCTACAAAAGGAGCGTTAGACTTGGTAGTATGATCATGTGTTTTTTATATATATATCTGGTCTTGACGTTCTAGCGTGGCGTTCTCTTTTGGAGTGCTGCCACCAAACACATTTTGAAAGACTTTGGTCTAGTGTAAAGTGAACATCTTCTGACAAAAGTCCTTCTGCCGTCCTATAACAGACGTGGAGTTTTTGTTGCTATGGTTACGGATTGTGACCGTCTGGGCTCATAAAATTTTTTCCTTTGCTTTTCAAAAAGGAGAACAGCCATGCAAAGTCTAAATTGCTAATCACTGTTTTCACAACAAAATTCGTAGGGATTGTAAAATGTGGATCCTTCAGCTCTCGCACCGTTAACATTTGATCAGACGCTTTGCAAGGGTCGTTTTAATTCAAAATGACCTTTTTCTTGTCTGGACCAAGGGCAGACCTTTGTGGTTTCCCCCAAGTTGTCCTCTTATTTTACTTTCAGATAAACGTTCTTGTACCTCCTTGTGTCAATTTTTGCAGTTGTTGGTCGAGGCTTTTAGAAAAGTCACTGCTGTTATTCTGAGCTTTGAGACGCCGCATCTTCTGTTTTGGTAAATTGTCGTCTATTATACGACACTCTCACTAGGCCCTTGTAATAACAAGCGAAGAGGCTCCGTGCGTTTGGCATTCCTCAGCAGTGACTCGATCAGTATTCACAGGGAGTCGTCCACACGGCATTGTACTCTCTAACTAGTGGCCCTCCAGGGAGCCATTGAAATGGAACTCGGACCCCTTGCTTTCTTTCATTTGCAACAGGCAGCCAAATATAGGCTACTGGAAGAGCAACAAGGGTTTAGTGTGCGCTGAACTGGTGCTGTTCCGGTTGTAACCTGTCTGGATTGAAGTCAGGAATCTGAAATCCAATGTTTTGACCAGAAAAAAGGAGCTGATGGCCGGCGTTTGTGGTGGTTTGGTCTTCACGCCTCAATTCATTCTTTCTTTGCTGGTTTATAAGGGTACGTTCAAATTTGAGCGTGTATTTTCGAAAACGCACAATGTATTTGTATGTGCTTTACACAAATAAAAAATTGTGTGTTTTATCGATCAGTGATACAGTTTTAAATGCTTTAAGATAAACCAGTTAAACAAGATCAACTTTGACGTAAAGCAAGTTTTTCACTGAACTGTATCAAGATACATTTACACATTTTGTGAAAGAGATTTTTGCTGTAGCTGAAAACTTTGCGTTCACTTATGAACACTCACTGAACAGCGCTATTGAGTGAAACTCATCCTCATCAATTGGCTTTCACACACCTCAGATCTCATGTTCGATCCAAGAGATAATGGATATGATTAGAGGTCCGAGCCTGAAGGTCGCTGCCTGTAACCATCACGAGTTAATGGAAGGGAGGGAGATGTACGTATTGTTAGCTTTTCAGATCAAGAGATACAGCTGTAAGCGTTTCTTAGCTTGTGAGCGGGACTCACCCAGACAAAAGTATAATCTAAATGAGATCTAAATGTAAAGAGATTTCTGAAAAAAAGTCTTGATGTAAAAAGTCAAAGAGATTCTAGCTCTTTATTCTTGACCCCCTGATTAAAACTGGAGAAAAAAGTAACATTGCTTCTCCAGCCACCGCCATCGTCTCGTGATTCGCTCTTCAAACAAGCAGGGGGGATCAGAACAGAACACACACCACTTCTCGCCTTTTAACAAGCCCAGCCGGAGGTGTGTGGGGGGATGCTATCCAGTGTCAGGGAGGGGAACCAAACCAGCTTTTCAATGGCCTCTAAAGTGGTTTTACATTTCTTCTTCCAGCTCGAGAGGCTTAGCATAGCAGCGGAGGAATGCTGCCCTCGCAAGACTGGCACTGACGGGCACTCAGAATCACGCCAACCATTTCCACCCCTCCCCCGTGTTCTCTAACAAGCTGCATGGTGAAGGGAGAGCGTCTTGTTTTATTACACTGGGTCGGTGTGAAATTGACACTAATATCCTTTGGGAATAATTGTAGTTGGTGTTTCTTTGACTTCCACAAAGACTCCAATGGTTTTTTTGAACTCGCTTGTAGTTTAAACGCCTTTAAAACGGGCAATCTACGCTTCTGGCAGCTCTTATTTAATCTGCTAATGTGGCTTTAGGAGCTTTGGATTTTGATTGTAATGTGTTGTTGCCCATAAAGCAGTAGTTAAACCGCCATCTGATGTCGAGGATTATTGTCCTGTGTTAATTGTGTTGACTCTGCAGTTTAAACCGTTTGGAGCGTTGGAACTTGCCGTCTGACCGCAGTGCGCTCCATTAAAACGGATACAGCGTCGACTGCACTGAAAGTCGCGATGTTTATTACCTCATTGAACGATGATCCAGGAAATCCTTTCTGAGGTGGACAGGGTTCTTTCACGCGCAAATGTTTAATATCGGATTCTGTTCCGCCTATAAACCGGGTTTTTTAACATCTGGAACTCCACTCGGTCCGCTGGAGTTCACACCCTCGCCGGCCCAGAGCTTCGCGGATCAGAATCGTCTTACACCAAATATGTGCAGACTTGAGTGTTTATGGACGTATCTCAGAAGCTGCTCGCACACTCGCGCTGTAACGGTTAGTGATGGTGCACTAGGGTTTGGACGTGCTGCAAACTGTCTACCTGGTGTTTTTGAGGAACTGGTTCCGCTTGTAATTGCAGTGTTTTCATGGGAATGCGGTGAAGCTGTGAGTTTCTTTTTTTTTTTGAGGTGGTTTTGGTAAAGGTTGTTCTGTTTTTCTTCAGGCCCGTCGTCGCTCAAGGGCCTGGAACGTTTGAGAGTGTAGATTAGTAATCCCCGGAGATGAATTAAGCTTTTCTTCCAGCTTCTCTTGGCAGCTGTTTTTGTTTCCCCGAACCTTATCAAAGCGCAGCAGCTTCGCTTTAAACGGCTGATCTGTTTTGATTAGAGCGCCGCACTTCTTGTTGTCGGCAGCAGGTAACAGCGTGCCGAGCCTGTCGGTGCAGTTTTAAGCAGTGTTTACAGCAGACAGATTGATTTATCATTTGTCTTTCTCTCCCTGTCAGAGAGCTGATCTGGCACTAGCAAACGCCGCTTATTTTTTCCCGTCTTTACGCATCTTAAGGTTTCATTATGTGGAGGAAGTGAAGCTCCCCGAGGCAGTGTCCGCATCAGCGACTCCAAAAACTCTAATCCTGGCTGACAGGCCAACAAGCGGGATTCGCTTTCGGTATTCTGGGATGTAATGGAGAAGACGATGGAGCATTTTTACTTTTGGCTTAAGCCGCAGTCGGCTGTCAATACGTTTGCGGTTAGATTAAGTACAAGATGGTGACTGAGTTGGTTTTATTCTCCTGTGCTTGTTAATGCTCAGTCATAGTCTGGGAAGTCAGAACAACAAGGTTGTATTGGCCACCGCTTATGGTGGAACAGAATTTTTTTATTTCTAGGCCAGTGGAGCTTTGGTCCATGTTGAAATGGAAGGAATTTTCACTTCTCTGTGACTGATTTTGGGTGAAATTGATCCTGATCGGTTTGTCTTCTTATGACTGGCAATCAAGAGTCGTTTATATGGCCGAAAGAAATTTATATTGTATGTTTCACTTAAAAATCTGCTCTAGGGCTTATTTTGGGGGGAAACATGCCGTTTTCCAATTTCAAAATTTTGCTGACGCTTTTATGGACTGCTGAAATCTGCCTCTCTGCAACCTTACAGTGAACCAAAGCCAGGCCTGTGAAAGTCATCAGAGAAATGCGAAACAAAGCCCTTTCATGGCCGCCTCGTCCCCTCCCTCCTCTTTCTTTTTTTATCTTTTTCTCCCTCCCATCATCATATGCTCGCTTGGTGTCTTAGTGCGTGCAAGTGTGTGTGTGTGTGTGTGTGTGTGTGTGTGGTGAACCGTGGGGGAAGGGGAGAGTGAGCAGCTGTCCTTCGTTGTCAGTCAGTGCGTTTCCACCGCGTCTGGTTGTGTGTCTGCGCAAGTGGGGGAGGGGAGAGACACGCCGCCGCAGCGGACGAGGGGAGGGGAAGATCCTTACTGCTGGTAGGAAATGCGGTTTTCAGCTCAGACGTGCGTTCGGTTTGCTGTTGTTAGCCGTTAGCGCGTTGACACGGCGTTTTTCTGTATGTGTGTCGCACGTGATCGGACGGCGGCCGCCATGTTTGCAGATGACACATGAAAGGAGAGAAGAGTTTGCAGTGGCTTTTAGTGTTTGGGGACCTCACTTGTGATTTTACTGCCGTTCTGAACGAGATCTGTGAACGAATGTCAGACTGAAGGACAAATGGTTTGTGCTCTCGAAGAGAAAAATCCACGTCAGAAAAGACGTGTCAGTTCTGTTGCTGTGGAGGATAACGAGTCTCAGCCATGTTTCTTACGTTTCATGTCTCATACGTAGATGTAAGATGTTTGCACACGGGTAATAGGATCTTCTCTCATCACACTCTGAGCAAAATTGTCGAGTGTGAATGAAAGCTGCTCTCACACACACTTTTTTTCCTCATTGGAGTGTGTCCCTGAGATGGCAGAGGCCAGGAAGCCTGTGCTCCATTATATCGCGAGGGTGGGGGTCTGTAACTCTTCCTGGAATGTCTTCTAGTTTTCAGTCCCGTGCCTCTTGGCTTTTTTTCCTCGTCTACTCTGGGTTGATGTTCTTTTGTTTCTGTCCACACTACGAGGGTTTTAGTAAATCCTACTGGGTGTTTACACGAGACTTGTGACCTTTCCGCAACTGGTTTCTCGCAATGTCTTCCCTCCCTTTTCTCTCGCCCCGCTTGTAAGTTTGGCACAGCGTCGACTCTTGAACGGCTGTGAACTGCTTTTGAGAAGCTGCCCCTGGGTATTTCCTCTCCCTGGCTTAGTGAGCCAGGAAACGCCCATGCTGTCTTGTCTACGGTTCAAACAGAGAAAGACTCGACTCAAATGCAGCAATGAGCACAAAGGACATCCAGACATCATGCTGCGTTTAGGAGGGTAAGGACAGTCTAACGTTTCTAGAATACCAGCTGATGTATTAGCAGTGGTTTGACTCGACAAGGAATCTAGGAAGTCGGTAGGAATCTTTAACAAACTGCAAGCGTTGGATTTGGTTGCCAAAATCTGCCAATTTTGGCCTCTGCTTTGTCTGTGCCAACGAGCTTTGGCAGAGATGTGCTTATGTTCCTCAGTGTTCTGTTCCATGCTCAGGGTAATACTCTAATGCCCCTGGAACCGTGTGTTGTGATCAGATGTCGGATTTATTTGTTTGGCGTGATGCCACCCGCTTGACAATCGACTTTATGTTTGGGACACAACAGCGAGGCTATTCACATCCAGGCGTCCCGAGACAACTTTTGGTTTGCTTTTCATATTCATGATGGAAGACGATGTGTTTAAGACACGTGCTGGGCGATGTTGACTTCATTCGTTCTTTAAGCGTTTAAGAATCATTTATGGAGGATGATGTTCGTATGGCAAATTATTTCCTGTTTAAGGGTTTTATAAGCTACCTGGGTAGATGGATGGACAGATGACAGACAAACAGATGAGTGATGTATGGACGGATGTCAAGATTTTAGCATTTTTTTGGAACATTTACTTCATTAATCTCGGTCGGACATTCACATGTTTTTAAACTTTTTGCACATACAATAAGGCTACCTCTTAAACCAAGATGAAAAACATTTCTTAAGCCCTAGTTGTGATTTTATTTTTTTTAAAAAGAGAAACTTGTTGCTTGGTCCACATTGCTCTTGGCCTGGTGTTAACCGAGGTCAGAACCGCACCAAACCACAGTTATATTTTTTCGTTTACCTCCACAGCCCCCTCACTCCATCCCTCTCTATGAATGGAAAGAGAAACCAGATGTACACTGGCTTTTTATGAAAACAGTCATAGCAGAAGTTTGGTTTGGTTCAGTTTGTTGCTTTTCACTCTTTTCAAAATGGAGCCTGTTGTCCATCACGGCAGATTTGTTGAGTTCTTTGTTTTTAATCCCATGTTTTAGGACGTAGAAGTTAAATAGATGTGGATTTGTGGTGTTTGTGTTGGGCGATTAACGATATAGGCCCTAAGAACTGTCCTTTTTATAATAATATTAACTGAATTGTAACGTATTCAAGAAAACACTGCAACTGGATGAAATGGTTGAGTTTCTTTACAATCACATTTTTGCCTGGAGGTCAGATTCTAATAATCTGATATGATAAGTAAGCTGATTTACAACAGTGCTCTACTGTACGAAAGCGTTTCCTTTTTATACCTGCTGTCTTTGCTTTTTTCCTGAAGGGAGCCCGCAGCTGTTAAGACCCACTTCCAACGGCTTTTTCATCTGGTAAATCTTACCAAATGTAATGCATTGCCTAATTTAATCACTGGCGCTTTTTGCGAGCTGTTTGCACAACAGAGAGTGTGTTAATTACCTGCTAAGAGCCAGCGGAAGTGTGCGTTTAACTGACAGCCCCATCCACGCCGCGCGCTGATAATGAGCGCGGTGGCTTGCTGATAGATCTGTCAGGTTCACAGCTTTCTCGCGCTCTGGCCTGATGCCCGCGGCTTTTCTTCACCAAGGCTGTTTTAATGACCTGACCCGGTCCGGCGCTGTGACTGTAGCCGAGCTGGACGTCACTGGCATCTCGCTGTTGGTGTATTTTACCATTACACATGTTCTGGATTGCCTTGGGTTTAACCTGGCTGTTGACGTTATCTGGACGCTTTTTGAATTCACTGGTTAGAAATGTTCAACGTACAACTGACGGCGAGACTGCGGCCAAAATGTTTATCGCCATTTGATCTGCAAGACTGAGTAGATTTTGCCTCACATTTTCCGAGATTTTGACAGTTGTGGCTTAGTGGTAGAAAGAGGTCTTGTAGCCTCAGATCGAGTAGTTCTGTAAGTCAGACTCATTCTGTAAGTCGCTTTGAATGAAATCCTTAGACAAAGAAATATAAAGTAAAGATTTCCTCACAGCTTTTTTCTGTGATCTTTGAGCCCAATTCAGTTTTTTTTTCACCATTTGGTTGATGAGGTCACGCTTCTTCAAGGCTTCTGTTGCGTATGGTTTATAATTTAGCCATTACAGAGTCAACACATGATGAATGATTCACGCTCGTTATGCTCAAGTCACGATAATGATTCATTCAGAAGCAATGATCTACTTAAGGAACCTTTCTTGAATTGACTTATGTGGTTGGAGCTGGTTTTGGAAAGTGTTTGTCGAGCTAGATCTTCTCTGAACTCTTTGGTGATACTTGCCACACTTCCATCCACAATGTGTTTTTTTTTT
>CM051497.1:2680475-2748432 GCA_028031935.1 Paedocypris micromegethes
TTTTTTTTTTTTTTTTTCCGAAATTCTGGCGAGGTGAGTGGACCGTTCTCTGGTGTAGTGTCAACTAAATAAAATATTGTATTTATGTGAATATAAGCTTGTAAAATAAACTCAACAATATATGTTTCGCTTATAGTTGTGTAAACAAACCAAACTAGAAATCAGCAGACGTTCCAGAACGGATCAGCCGGCTGCTGTACATCAAACCAAGATGGCTATTTGACCAATTTGTTTCACGACTAGAATGAGTTTGCCAAGACAGTTTTGCTAAATGTAAAACCCATAGTTGCGGAGACCACTTTCACAAAATCTCGTGCGTAAAGAGAATAGATTGGTTTTCTGGGGCCGAGTGAATGGAGACGTGTTTGGGTACAAGTGCCGCATGAGCTCATTTATTATGACTGAGTCTTACAAACCTTTTCACCTCGGTTTCTCCTTCTGCTCCTGCTAATTGTGCTTGTATCCGTCAGGCCCTGAAGGAGAGGGGGGAGGGGAACAGAAGGGATTTACGAGGTGTTAGCATGAAGGGCCCCGGGCCCCTGCACCGTGTGTGTCAGAGAATGTCAAGCCTTCTGTGAGAGCCACGGCCCCGGTGACTGCTCGGCTCTGGAATGTGTTTTCAGTCCACGCTTGTTCTCCAGACCTGCAAGTCCATGTTGTTCCAATGCTTACACCTTGAAATGTGAACCAGGTCGACTGTCCTTTTCCACGTCTGATGGAAAACAGATGATTCATTGATATTTGAAGCAGAACACAGTGTGACAAAAGCCACGGCTTTCGAAGATGAGATCTGTTACAGCCCAGGGAGGAAAAGTCGAATGTGCGATCGATTCGCAATCTAAATTGTGATGAAAGACCCCATTCTGAAACAGTCCATCCATTCCGGCTCCCGCTGATCTTGTGATGCCCTGCCAGAATCTCTACAAACACTCCGTCCACTGCAACGCTTCACGCAGAGTATCGTGTCTAAAGCTGAAGTCAAACAAAGCGTGCTTTGCTTCGCCGTTACATTTCTTCCTCAGCAGCCGCCGCCGTGGACACAAAGCAAGCATGTGTTGCCTGCTAAGGGACCTGATGGCATTTTGGGGCCTGTGAGGGTTTCTGGATTAGTGCCTTGGAATCTGGCTTCCTGGAAGCGCCCCACCAGTGGTAAGTCATCACATGTCTGGCCATTCATCTGTAGCAAACCCTTATGAAGAAGACTCAATTCCCCATTTGTGGAAGCACAACATTGATCTTTAATGCAAAGCTGATACTGGGAGTTTTAAGAGTTCAGATTTTAAACCTGACAATCGTGCAAAATTAAAGCAAGTACAAGCATTACTTTGATTTCATTTGTTGCTTTAACCCCAGGGGTTATGTAGACTTGATATTTCTCTTGTTCTTCAGGTACTTGTCTTCAAAAAGATCATTTGACCAGAAGGAAAAGTTGTTTCTTTTCGTTTTTCAGTATGAATGAACTTCGGAGGTTGCGACAAATTCAACCTTTTCACCTTGGGGACCCCACCCCCCACGTTCCTCTTCCTGACTTTGTCAGTAATCTTTACCTCTCATAATCTCACGTTCTCATTTCCTTTTGTCTTCCTGCCCTGCAAATTGATCCCAGGGCTCTGAAGAGATGGTGAGTTCCTAGATAAACCCATTTTCTTCATGCTGAGATGCTTTGTGAGGGGAAATTAGTTTTTTTTTCTTGAACCATGAGATGATTTCTCAAGTTTTACAGTCACTTGCTGTTAGATTTTGTCAGGGATCTTAAATCAGGGCCTTCAAATCCTGACTCTTTTATTAAAATAAACTGATACGTCGATATCACAATGTTATTCTTAAAATCTCACCCTTTAGAGTTCTAAGCTTCGTTAGAATTCACCCTCAGGCACAATGTCGTTATCTTGTTCTCCAGATCGCTTGAGGATCTTGTCGTTGTTTTTCCCTCTCTGGCGTGTCTCATGCTTCCTCTGGGTTCTTAAGTGCTTCTTGTCATTCGTTGTCGAGCATCTTATTCACCCTGTTTTATCTCCAGGCATTAGCAGACTAAGCGCTTAAACTAATGAGGTCATCAAACAGAGGCTTTACTGGTGTGAGTGTGAAGGTTCTTCTGAGCTAGTGTGCACTGTGTAGGGCACCAGAGGGTGAAGCTCTTTCATTGCCATTCAAATCGCTTCCAAAGCTTCTATTCTTATTCCTGCTGTCAATCACCCGCATGAAAAATAGTCCTTGGACTTGATGGGCAGCAGGATTTGCATAATGGCGCCATGGCCCATTGCTGACTTTACAGGGGCCGTAATCCCCAGCGCTCTTTGTTTCTTATGTATAGCCCTCACTCGTCCTCGTAAAACTACATGGATCTCATTTGATGCAAAGCTCGAGCTCGTTAGGACCTGGTTCCTGGGGGACTTGTTTCTTTTTCATATTTATGCAGCATAGTCTAGGAAAATGTACGAGGTTAAAATGGGTTAAGAGGTTTTAGGGCAGTTGTGACATAGTGGTAGTGAGTCAGACTTGTGCCTCAAAGGTTCCAGGTTCGAAGCTCAGACCATCGAGTTCTCCTTAAGCAAGATGCTGATATTTGGTGGAAAACATCAGTGAATCAGATACAATATTTCTAGAAGGTTTTCAATGAAGGAAACCGTTTCAGTCTCCTCACAACAAATTTGGGAAAAGGCGTCAAAACTGTCTGTTTGTGTTGTCTTGAAATGATCACTCTCAGAGGATCATGGGAAATTATATAAATGCAGCGATTGGTGCAATAGTGATTAATTGTGCAGCCGTTTATTATATAGTACTAGGCTTTCACTGCTAAATCAAGTGATAATTTGTTTCTGCACTGCTCTCGGAACTTGAATAGAATAAACAATATTAACCTAATATATTTGTCAAGTAAATTTTCTCTAGAAAGATGTGACTCTAGGAAGACTGAAGACAGTTGTACAGAGTTGACTTCAAATATGGTGTTTCGCACATCAATAGACACGTTTAAAATGAATGAAACAAATTGAAAACCCAACATTATATGTCCCTGTTGCAGCCAATCTTGCATTTCTCCTGAAAATGCTGTCCTTTTTTATATCGAGTTGCTGAGACAGACCATTGAACTCATTCGGGATGTTTTGTTGATTGATGCGCAATAGTGTGAGATTGGAGGGAGGTTCTATAAGCGGCTCTGCTCTCGGGGAGGTTGCCCTCTTCTTGTTTTTCAGAGCAGTAACAGGAAGCCTTTGAGAGGCTATAAATAGTCTGTGCTCACAGTGACGGGTCGCTCTTGACTGGGGATGCAGCATTCACCCTCCCATGGTGCACCAGTGCTGTTGGCAGCTCGCCAGCACCTGACAGATCAACTCTGCCTGAAGAGCTGCGCCAAGTCAAAAGCTCCCAACGTACCGCCCTCCCCACCCAGCGCCGCCCGCGGCTAGGCGAATAAGCAGTGTCCTTGTAACCGCGGCTCTCGACACACGAGCGGTGTCGCTTACACCGGAATCCTTCACAAGCTGTTTGGGTCGGTGGGAAAGAGGCGGAGAAGGAGGGACGTGGGAAGAGGGAGGTTGTTTGGAGTCGTAGTGAGACGAAAGCGATGAGCTGGTGGAGGTTTCGAAATGCCGTAGTGGATCAGGAATCAACTCCACATGGCATGAAACTCATATTTTTTGTTTTTTTGCAGTTGGTGCAATTTTTATTTTTATTTTTTGAAAATATTATTTTAATAACAGATTAATAATGCCTTTTTTTTTCTGGCAATGAACACAAGGCTCAATGTCATATAGTCAAAATTATATTATTATGTAGATTAAATTAATCCAAATGAACCCCTCTTGAAAGTTTTTTTTTGACTGTCTTGAATGTTTTTGAAAAGTTTGTCCTCTGTGGCATCCAATCATCGAGCATTGGCTCGAATTTGAAATAAATCTGTACTGGTTGGCACATGCAGAGTTGTGGCTCGGTATCTCGACAAGTTAATCTCTTCTGGAACATTCTAGCATGGCTCCCTTGTTCAGTTGACTTTGCAGCGCCTGCCAAATTCCATTCAGTTTCTTCTCAGGGGTCCCTGAGGGCCCCTTATCTACACCGGCTTGCTCCTGACCCACCCTTCCCCCACCACTACAGCACAGCAAGTGACCTTGAATGTGGGTTATCGTTGTTATGAGCGTGCTTATGTGAGGTCGGCTGAGGTCTCTCGTGTGTGGTGGTGGTGGTGGTGGTGGGGTGTCTCAGTAGGACCTGCAACGGCGTGTCCAGAATGATATTTCCTCTGGCTCCTGTAATGACAAAGTTGTTCAATTGTAGAAGTCAACGACTTGTGGCTAATGTGATTAAACGCCAGAAAAGTGCTTCTCACTGAGCCACTTCATTCTCGCCTGCAGCTGAAATGGAGCGGATTAGATTTTAGAAGCAAAACGTGAGGTTTCCTGCTTATATTAGTGTCCGTGGTATATGCTTTCAGCCGTGACCATGTTTAACTGAGGAATTAACAGTCTTGTGGTCATTCCGCTCTTCATTTACACAAATCCCTCGAGTGAATATTAAATCGTGAACGTGAACGAGCAAAATCTACTTTGCCACTTACCGTTGAACTAAAGCTGATGTTGTTGGCCAGCGGTGCTCTCTCTTTAACATGAGGAAACCAAATTCACAGCCATCCACACTGGATATTTACAACTGATCACTCTTCTGAAGACGACGGGAACAAAATTGGAGAATCTCCGTGGATGTTCCACACCATGATCTGCCTAGGTCTCGTCAATTTGGTTTCCATTTTAACAAGTCCACAACATGAAACGAGTTCTACATACTCCTCTTTCCTGCATTTACGCAGCCGCTGGTTAGCCTTTATTCTGCCGCACACTCTTCCTCATGGAAGGAACAGATGCCAAGCCATGCGTTAAAGCTGCTGTGTTGATCAGGCAATCTGAGGTCTGATCTTCAACCATCTGGCTTACTGCAGGTTGGTTGCCCTGAATGCTTGCCTTGTCTTTTTTTCCCACGCAGGAAACACTATCTTGATTGTTCTGCTGTCTGCAGGGGTGATTTTCCTCCTGCACCGAGGTCACATTACTCAAAGCAGCACAAGGTTGTTGTGTTTCCAGGCCACACAAACACATCTCCTCCGACACCGTGATTGTAAAAGAGTAAAAGCCCCCCAGAGGTGCGCTGGCGCTCATCCGTCTTTCACGAACCGCGGCGGAAAGCCAGAGAATGGTTGTCTAAGTGCCGTGCTGTCTCCAGAGCTGATAGTAGTGAGTAACAGCCTGTTCTCAGCGTCCCAGCCTAATGTGGGATTGTGAGGACCGTTTTAAGAGGACTGTGTGTGAAGATCCTTTTGACTGATTTCCCGTGTCGCTGTGACTCTGCTCTTGGATGGCTGCGGTAATCGTAATTGTTTTTCTCTTTAGTTGGTATCTGGGACCTTTAACTTGAATGTGGTTGAGGTTTACATTTTACAAGTCCTTGTTCACCACATTGGTCCCTCGTATGGACTGGACACGTGTCGTTGAGTGTCTGTAACTGTAGAGCGGTGGGATTGTCTTCGCTTTGATGGACTTCATCATGTTGTGGTGGATCTGCTCTCGACTCGAATCTTTGGGCAGTTTGACTTAAAACGTGGGACTTGACTTGGATTGGTTAAATGCCGAGGACCAATTTCAGTATGGCTCTCCACACTTTACCTCACTCCCTTTACTTTGCTTTACATTCTAGCACTCTTAAAAATCCACATTGGCCTCGCTGCTGTATGATATGACACGACATTCATTTTCCAATAAACGCTATAATTGCGGTTTTATGATGAGGAGTTTGATGATAGTTTTTTTTCTACTTTTTATTGTTTTTGTTTTCTGTATTATATCATTCATCTTTTATTAATCTGCAGTCATATGGAGTCCATGTCATATTTATAGCAAATAAAACACCACTAATAAGTCCATGTGGTGGTCATTATAACTTTTTTTTTTATTTCAGACTTGAAATTTAGTGAACGCTTCTATCAGCATTAAAATAATTCACTTTAACAAAATGAACTTGAGCACCATAACCAAAGGATTTTTACTAGAGAACCTGAACACAGCAACACACTTCCTGTTTGTTCCCACGATATGATTTGATTAATCTAGGCAAACAACAGCAACCGTTTCCTAGTTCTTGAGGGAAGAGCCGCGGTTGTTTTCCACGGCTGATTAGTGACAGTCGCTTTGTTGTGTGCCATTGTCGAGTTTCCATATTTAGCCCCGAGCGTCTGCTGACACGCTGAAACCACACGATTGGCTGTCGCACAGGGTTGGTGATGTCATCACTCGTTGCTTCCAAGACTCGTTCGGCTGCTTAACAGACGCTCAGGTAAAAGAAAACACTCGAGCGCACGTTTCTGTTCCGACGGCGATGCGTCTCCGGCCATTAAACATGCAGAGTCTTTGGTGAGTTTGTGCTTTTGCAGGTTGCGTTTTACGTAATTTTGCCTTTTTTTTTTGGTTTTATCCTCATTATTGTTCCTGTTGGTGCCTCTCTGTTCTTTCCTTTGAAAAGAAATGTGCGGCTCCTGTTGGTTTCCTAGATCTGCGTCCTCTTGGCAACAGGTGTTTTCTCACGAGGTTGTTGCTATGGACACGCGGTAACTCCTCTTTCCCACGAGGCGGTCGGCCTTCGTCTCTCTCCAAATGCAACAGTCCTTTGGGGCAAATGGAGATAGTCTTCCAATCTGGCTTTCATATGATGTTCCTTCACTCCGATCAACAGAATCGTCGAGCTTGTCCACTTGATTGCAAAAAGGAATATCCTGCCCACGTCGTGCTTCTCTTGTGTGGCCAATCGTACCAAACGAAGTGCGTGCGACGCCTCCCTGTCGGCAGAGCTAACGGCGTGTTTCTGACGGCTGCTGCGAGGCTTCTCCGCGTGGTAAACATGGCCGGATTGCTCTTCACCTGTCACCCTCGTGCCGGCTGCTCTGGGCTCATCACAAGTCAACAGCTCAGCTTCTGTCAGAAACGCTGGCGGAGCGGCTAGTGCTGATCTTTAGCCTGACAGCAAGACAAGAGGAAATCCACAGGGAGGCCGTTACCAGGCGATGTCAGGCAGAAAAATTCTCCCGTTCAGATCCAGTATTTATTCCTTTTGATTCCAGGGCTTTTTTGGGGTGAGCCAATGCCCCACGGGCCAGTGATCTTGGCAACTGCTTCTCTACAATTGAAATGCCCATTAGTGGAGTTGCCTACTGAGTTTATTTTCTCTCTACTGCCATCCGCCTCCTACTTTTGAATCCTTCTGTGTAAATTCTCAGAAGTGGAGAGCCGTCGGCTTCTCTTGTCACGAGGTTGGATTCAGGAGGGACGTGATCTGCGTTCACTGTAGCAGAAGACCCTGCTCAGAATTCTGTGACTCTTCTGGCTTCAGGATCGCTCTTGTTTTCATGCCAGCAGGAAATGACATGCATTAGTAGACAAACACATTGTTTCTGCCAGACAAAGCTGTGCAGAATTTTGCCCGTGTGGAGTGATTGACTTTTGCAGAGGTGTAAAGAGTACCCGAAAACCATACTTGAGTAAAAGTACGGATACATCACTGTAAATGTTACTGTATAGTCGCCAATATAGTCGGCGACTTGAGTAGAAGTTTTCCAATTGTAAAAGAAGTCAAGTATTTTACTCCTACTGAATTTAGGCTCAAAAACCACCAAGAAATGCTAAAAACTCCTATTGTTGAAATGAATTTTAACGCCTCAGTGTAATTAAACAATGAACAAAAAAGCCACTCTCAGTCACACTCAGAAGTGCAAAAAAGTGCAACTGCTAATTCATGTTCACGCAATTCATCTCATAAATGACTTGATCCTCAGTACAAGTACATAGTAGTCCAAAAAAGTTAAGTAACCACAGTCCATTTACCCAAGTACTTTACACCGCTGGTTTCTTGGCATCAGGAAAAACCTTGAGGCAGATTTAAACATGGCCACTAGACACAACACGGACTCGACTCTTCTGTTCATCTTTACCAAGCGTAATGAGTTGAGTAAACTCAACTTGGGTTTGCGCTGGACGCTCATACATTTACAGGCTCGTGAGGCTCATTTTGGCAGACGACAGGGTTTTCCGTCTCTTTCACTGAGACACACTCTGGTGTGATTCTCCTCTGAAGGCGGGGGAGGGTGAAACCAAGGCCCATCTACATGGTTTTGTGTTTTTCCTCCTCCCCTCCCTTGCGGTTCCAGGCGTTTCCTTTTGTCGTTTGAAGATGCTGTTGGGTTCACAAATGTTTCCTTTGCTGTCGGTTTGTTTTCCCTCATGGTTTCCACGCGCTTCAGCCTTTAAGATGCTGTAAACACTCTTTGAATCGTTCTTGTTTGGATCCGACTGAACTCGGGCACCCGAGATGCTGTTGGGGAATACTTTTGGATTAAACGACGTGGTGCAAAAGTTTTTGTCTGCGTGAAGAGTTTCTACCAATCACTGACAGAAGAGCTGATGGATCGACTGCAGAGAATCACATTGTTTTCACCTTGCTCTCCACTGCCACCAGTGGTCAGGCATGTTCATAGCGAATGGCGTACAGCCAAGGCAGCGTCACGAATGTGGTCAGCGGAGTCAATTCTAAAGGCCAATGGAACTCAAATTACAGGTCGTTTTTGGTTTCCATGAATCAGATTTTTAGTCACCTCTGCGTTCTAATTATAGGCCGGAGCACTTAGAGCCCCATTAGTTTTACGAGCTCTACAGATACGACTGAATCCAGAACATTCAAAGATGCCTTCAAAGATGGTGTGTCATAACTGTTATTCTGGTCCGGTCTGAGTCAAACATTCCCGCGTGGTGAAGTGTCTTGGTCAAGAATAGCTCAGCTGCGGTACCGGTCTGGGAATCGAACTTCAACTTTGCCACTACTGCATTGTTCTCTTTCTTTGGCTATCTGTATTTCAATTTCCGTTTTGCTTCTTTTCTTTATCTACTTTCACTTTCAGTAGAAGTGCTTTTGTTTGACCATCCTTTCTTACAGCGGTAAACGGTTCAGCAGCGCAGACCTGAAGGGAAGAACCTCGGGTTGCTTCAGTAATGTTCAGTTGAGGTTCAGACCAGCTGATCACGATTCCTGCAGTTTCGCTTTCAGGCTTGTTGTAGGACAGGAACAGGCCGTTTTTAAGTGCGAGAAGCTTGTTGAATGTTTAAATCAGTCCTCACACCCACAACGTTGCGTTGCACGTCATTCGTCTGCTGATTGTTCACAGTTGCGGCGCTTGAGCAATATGGGTCTTTGAAACGTGTGATGCTCGTTTCACAGATGGGCTTTTCTCCGCTGGGCAAGATTTTTCTTCCAGAGGCACGGGACCCACGTCCATTACTCTGCTCCCGGGGGCAATTGCTCAATCCGTTGGGCCTGGTTTCTTCCGCATGATCCTCCTGGCCTCCACCATTCCCACTTTGACGTATCCGAGAAGATTTGCACAGCTGCACTGAGCCGCACCAGAGTTCCCGCTCTGCTGGGCTTAAGTCGGTCTGATGGTTTCCAGACCTGTGGAAGTGCTGGAATCCCAGTGACGGACGTGGGAGGGTCTTCCGCCGTGACCTCTGACCCTTCTGCGTTGGCAAGGATGAGGTCTGTGGCCTGGAGAGTTGTCCTGCGCGTGTCACTCTGACTCGGCCGGTCCTGAAGAGCGGTCAGATCATCTTTCAGCGCCGCTGGTCTCGAGGAGCAAAGCCACCTTCACGGCACATCCTCGCGCAGCTTTGCAGTTTATTTTTCCTCGATTTGTTTGAAAAACGAGTGTTCACCACAGAGCGAGAGTGTGTTTGTGTTTAAAGTGCAGAGCGAAGGAGGGAAGCGAAAAGAAATCTAGCCCTGGACCGCTAATGCTGCACCTCATACCACAAACCAGAAGTTGAGCCAGAAACGTTTTCTTTTCACCTTTTTTCTTCTTCCGCTCTTTCTTTACCCCCCCCCCCCTCGTCCTTTTCTTGTTTTTTTTTTTTTTTTTACTGCTATCTCTTTCTCTTCTTTCTTTGTATTTCTATACCTCCTTCCACCTTCTCTTCTCCCTCTCTTTTTCCTATCTTTACTCAATTCTTCCATCCATCTTTCTTCATTCATTCATTAATCTAGATTCTTCCCTTGTTCATGTACATTAATAATAGTTTAGTTGAAGAGCAGCTCATTCTTAAACTATTTGTCGCTGTTCCAGATTCACACTGCTTTAATGGCTCCGTGATCGTCATCTGCCTTTTTCATCTATTTTTACAAGCCTCATCAACAGCTCAGGCCTCTCCGTGACCCGTGAATCCAGCCCGAGGAAGAGGCGTGAACGGGACAGGTGTTCACACGAGACGCCCGGCACTAATGCCCCAGCGGTCCCGCGCGCGCTCGTAAACAAAACGACTGGCGGGAACCAGCCCGCCGCGGTCGCCAACGGAATCCGCAGAAATGCTTTTTCTCGTAAGAGCCGCGGCGACTCCTGCAGGGATCTGGAACGCCAGTGCGTGACTCCTTCCTTCGCAAACACTGCGGTCTTGTGCATTTTTAGCCGTCGGGCTGTAAATCCAGAGATTCATTCTCGCTTTCTGTTTATTCAGCAACTTGTTGTTTTATTCACTGGGTTTGTGTGAAGTAGCCGAGCTCTGCCAGACGTAAAGCCTGGTCCATCTGCCCCGTGACTCATGCTTGTCCGCAGCAGCCATTTCTTCAAGTTCAAGGCATCTGCTCGGCTGCGTTTTGAGCCGATTATATCCTCGACGATAAGGGTCTAGTGCGGCTCGGACCACCAGCTGCTTCATCAATTATCAAGCTGTTCTTCTGATGAGATGAGTCACGGCAGCGTCAGGGCTTCTTCTGTCAGCTGCTTCATTCTTCTCAACGTTTAGCATTTTTTTATACAAGTCTTTGGCATTTAAACTCTAGGTAACTTTTTGATGGTTTTCAGCAGAACTCTGCTGCGTATGTTCTGATCCGAGAGAGTGTGTTGTAACGAGGCAGAGTCTGTTTCATGGTGGCAAAAGGAATCTGTCCTGATGCTGGTGGTTTATTATCGTTATAATTCAGCTTGTGATGAAATGCTGTTTTGTGGCTTATTCGCCCTCGATCATCAATATCAAGCTTTTGGTTTCCTTAACCAAGCGATGATATAATTGTCCAAAAAAGTGTTTAGAAGCCGTGAAGACGCTTTAGGGTTTTACCAGGCTCCAGTTGTTTTAAAACGTTCAGCGTGTGTGTGTGTTAAATGTTGGTTTGCTGTGGACTAAAACTGATGTTTTCCCGCAGATGGATCCTCCGGTATCTCCACCGGCTCCACCGCCGCTCCACCTCCTAGCGCCTGTGGGAACCAGCGACATCTCCTCCTCATGTGAGCAGATAATGGTCCGCACACGCTCCGTGGCCGTCAACACCTCCGACGTGGCTCTGGCCACCGAGCCGGAATGTCTGGGCCCGTGTGAACCGGGCACAAGCGTCAACCTTGAGGGAATCGTCTGGCAAGAGACGGAGGACGGTAAGAACCCAGCAAGAACTTTCTGTTCACGTGACTTTCTAGCAATTTGGGAAAAGCTCCAGGATGATTAGGTTTGCAGCACAACAGATCTGGTTTTGGTTTTATTATTGTCATTTCTGTTCATTTCTGGCGCAGACGGACCATTTTTAGTTCTTGTGATGTCGATTGTTGGATTTTCTCAGGTTTGGCTTTTTTTTGCTGTTCAAACATTTTGCGAATATACATTTATCACTTTTAGTATTGCCAATAGATAGCAAATTAATATTAGCAAGCGTTTGATAGTCTATTCCAACATGTTTCGTTTTGCAAATGCTTGATTTTGAGCTTGGATGAGTTAGCTTTCATAAATTTCAGATTAAATCAATCGTTGATTTTGGGAGAACTGCACGGATAATTATATGCTTACAACGCAGTAGACACGTGATTGGGTGGATTTTTGTCTTAATTTTCATGTCATGATGAACCTGCTTCTCGACCAGAGAGAAAGTATTCCTCCTCCTCAATGAAGACTATTAGTTTTCTTTGTTCGTTTTTCATGTGAATCTGATGCTAGTGGTGATGGACCGCGTTTGCTGTTCGCCTCATTACGCAGTTTTTCCTCAGTCTCGTAAAAAAGAGTTCCTTCATCCAGTTGTGTGTAACCTTGCCAAACATTTCAGCGCTGTAGCCATTAGCCGCACGCCTCTGTTTATGCTGTCAGCACATGAACTCCGGCCTCAGCTGTTTGTCTTTCTCAGGCCTCTTCTGAGAGCTAAGGACCGACACGATTAGCATGTTGTTTGCTGAAGTCGCGGCGTTCTTCAGTTGACCGTTAGCAGCTTTGTGCTACTGCGCAGAAAAGTCTTGACACCACAGGAAGTGGAGCGTTGCGAGCGTTAACGCCTCGGAATCACAACAGGAGAAGGCAGAACGTTCCAATTTGTTTTGCTTTGATTAGTCTTTTTTTTTCCCCCTCAATTCCCATTGCGTAAAAAAAGGTTGACAACTTTTAGCATAATTTCCAGTAAACTATCATCCTTATCCTTTTGTAATTTTCTAATTTGCATTGTCCTGTAAAATTCAACATGTCTGGTTTATATTAAAAATAGTAATAATTTTAATATCATCTGGTTTTGATTAAAATCTATTGTAATACGCATTTATATGGTCTGAAAAATACAGTGTGTATTTTTCCATATTTTTTTCTAAATATAAAATGGTGGCAACTTCCATTTATACTGCAAGTAAATCAAGTAAACTTTACTTCCTACATTTTCCATCTTGAGATGATTTTTTTTTTTTTTTTTGGGTCCAAACAAGAAACGACCCAAACACACATGTGGTTATGTTTACAATGTTTGGTTCCTTTGCGGGGAAAAAAAATAAAAAAATGAGTATGTGAAAGCTAACCAATCCAGTGCAGAAAAACAAACAACAGCGAGCGAGCGATCAGACTTCCCCGGTGTCGACGCGTCTGAAGGAAAGTGGAATGTTCCTTCACAGCTGCTCAGTTTTTCTGCATCAAAGCATCTCCAATGATTCCAAATTGAAGCCATGTCTGCACTGTACGGCGGAAGAGGCTTATTTGACCTTTGCGAAGGCAGCGTTTATAGAGAAGCAGCTGTCGGCGAGCGAGCCTCTTCCATCCCGACTCTTAACAGGGATTTCGTAGACTGCGACAGCTTGGCAGATGAACTGAAACGAGGAGGAAAGTCTCCAAAAGTGACATTTGTGCCGGTCGCTGCCCGCAAGTCTCTTCTCCATCTTCGCCAGCTGAACATGCTGAAATGTCAGTCTCGGACAAGACGCTTGCTCACAAAGCTGCAGTGAGCCGGAACTTTCCAGGGTTAAGAATTTGGTAACATTCTCGGCTCCCAAGATGTTTTTTTCAAACATCAATAAAAATAACAACCAGACAAGGAAGAATTATATCACGAAAAAATGTTTGTCACAAAACACAAAATAAAGTGCCAGGAAAGGAGAAAGTAGTATGAACTTATTTAATCCTACGCAAGTGCTTCTTTGTTTTCATTCTGACCAAATTATAATTATTAATATTCTTAAAGTCAACCTAAATGAAAGTGATAAATGCATCCAAGCTTTTCAAAAATGGCACTTGTTTTAAAAAATGAGTCTGAAAGTGTCTGAACTGTCAGGGGAATTGGTGGTGTTTATTCTACAGAAGGGAAATTCTCTTTCCTTTTCTTTTTTTCATCAGCTCTGTTCGTCTCCATCAGGCTGTTTTGGCTCTCGGTTTGTTCTGGGGTTTCCATTGGACGTAGTTTCTCCCCTGATCTTCCGTCAGTCTTTCTCCTCCCCGTCAAACCTCCTTGTGCTTCACAGCAGGAGCGCGACTCGCTTCTTTTACTTCCTGTCAGCACCGAGCTCTAGTGGACAAGGCTGACCAGGTTCCATCTTCGTTCCTGCTCATTTCGATCCTCATTGGATTTGCAGATTTCAAAAAGCATAGAACCCATTTTTCTTTTTCTCCAGTTCTGTCCAGCACTGACAACCCAAAGTCACTTTCCCAAAGCAAACATGCTGTGATTACAGGAGGTCCTTATGTTTGCTCCACAGGATTAAATGGCAAGTGTGGTGTTTTTCCTAGGACATCATTCCTTCCACTTTGCTCCAGGGTTTATAAATGGCACCTGGCATCTCTTTGTGGTCCTCGGGGAAGAGCAGAGAGAAGGCCGGGGGAGGGAGTTACTCAGCTGTGTTAAATCACCAGTGTGGATGTTTCAAAAGATCGGCCTCCCTTCCCCGCTCTCCCGAGAGCTTCCCACCTCGTTCATCTGACCCACATAATCAGAGAGGGCAGCCACCCGAGCAAACACGTCCGCGGATCACAACCTCATAAAACAAATCAGCTCTTTGACAGGCAATTTGGTCTCTGCTTGATCCGTTCTGATCTGTGTGCCAGATAAATATTTGTGTAATAGCACTGCAGTAGTCATGCAAACTCGTCTTACGCCAATATTACGATGCGGAAAACGCATTTCTACTGGGTGACTAGTGTGAAGAATGCTTATTGTAGTCACGTTCTTAAGTCTACTGCCAAAATAAGTTTCTGATTGACAGTAGACACACGTTTATTGTAGTCGTCCTGAATGCGGTTACATCCCAAAGTCTTCTGCCAAAAAGCAAATTTCCGATTTACAGTAGGAGAACATGTATTGTAGGCACGAATTTCTTATTTACAGTAGACAAATGCTAATTGTAGTCAGGTTCCAAAGTCTACCGCAAAATCTCCCACAAATTTCTAGTTTACAGTAGAAACACATTTGTCGTAGTTATCCTAAAAACCGTTACATTCCAAAGTCTACCACAAAAAAGTACATTTCTGATTCTACTGTAAATCAGAAAAGTGCTTTTTGTGGTACTTTGGTGACAGACATTGACTGTAGTCAGGTTCCAAAGTCTTCTACAAAAAAGCAAATTTCTTGTTAATAGTGGGAAAACGTTCATTCAACTGTTTAGTGAAGCTGGTTTTCATGCTTCGTTTCGCATTGATAATTCATAATCACGCTATCTGCAGTAAAACCGTAATCTTCGTGCCTATATTCTCTTTATTGTGTCAATGGCAGGTCAATCGTTTGAATAATTAAAAGTGGTTTTGAAAGCTACCACTCTTCCCGAGCTTCAGAGTGACTTGTTAAACCGCCTTTGTTCCTCACTGTCCCTTAGATGCCCCGTTCCACTCTGTTTCTCTCCATCTGACCTTCAGCCGGGAGACAAGGAGGCTGCGGAATAAGACGAGTTTACCAGCGAATGGGAACCGAGGTGCAGGGTCAGTGCCTGGGTCCCGCAGCCGTGCACTTGTACGTCTCCCAGGCCTGTCCCAGCAGGAGAGGAGGACCAGATTACGGGGCCATGCTTCCCCCTTAATGAAACTCTTCACAGGAAAAATTAGACTGGTGACCCAGGCAGGCTGGGCCCCTGAACTCCCCCCGCTTCTCTCTTAGGCTTGTCAGCTCTTTGTTGCCAGTAGGACGGGCTTTGATGGGGCTTTTGGGGGAAGGTTGAACTGAAGGGCCCCACAGAAACTCTGCTGACCTCTTTATTGCTTGGACCAAAGGGTGCTGGGTAGAAACGGGATATGAGATGACAAGTGCACTCGGGGGATCAGACTCTTCTACTTATTGGAATTGTATTAGGGCTCTAGAAAATGCCAAATTGTGAGTATTTGGGTTAAAAATTGAGCTGTGCGATTGAGATTTTCAAGTTTGATTGGCAATACACACAACACTGAATATGAGTGTGACACTTTTAAACCTTCAAGACAAATAACGCCGTTTCCCCCGAATTTGTTTTTATTACCCGTGTTTGTGTGTTGTCCTTCATGGCCGCTACAACAAAATGCTGTAACCGCAACGATTGAAGCTCGTCGCTCACCTGGTATTGCATCATAGCCAGAGAATTGATTGATTGTCGTTTTGTTTTTATTGTAGAGATCAATTTGTTTGATTGAGATCTGGTTATTCGTGCTGTTCTAATTTATGAATACAGTTTATCAGTGTTTGTGCTTCTAGAACATTCTAGTAGACATGGAATTCTGCGATGTTTGGAAATAAAGAATTGCTTTACCTTGGTGTGAGGAACAACCTTTAGAAAACCATATCTTATTGTCAATATGGAACGTGCTGAGCCAACCAGTCGATTAAAAGCAGTTAGCCGAGTCTGTTCTGCTCTCCTTCAGGAGTCGACTGTCTTGGTTTACACTGGTCTGGCACATCGGTTTGCCACAAGCTATCGGGAACGCTAGCACTTCCATGATCGAATTCTCCATGTTGCTCGTGTCGTGAGCCGTTCACTCCGAGCAGTTTTGTCCGACTTGAGTGAAACCAACAAGGACGTGCCGATTTTATCGTGACAACAGCTGTGTCATGATGACTAAGGTGGATCTAGCTGAGTGTGCGGATCGTTGGCATTGTTGCAGGGCAGAATGGCAGCGTGATGTGTGCTCGGCGCTGTCGATGCGTGGAGATAAGTGCTTTCTGTAATGCAGATTACACGGCAAGAGAGGCGGCGGAGGAGGAAAACATGTAACGTTGAAAGAATTCGGCAGATAAGTGGAACCAACTGCCCGAGGCTGGCGTCCCTGGAGAGCCGCAGCGGCTCGTGATTGGACGCCTCACGGCTGCTCCGCTCGCAGATGAAACGAGGTTGGGATTTATGCCGGATTGTTTGTAGATGTATCCTGCAGCCCACCGTGTTCTCAGCATCTTCACCATTAGCATATCAGACCTTATATAAGGGTTAATGCTCGGATTGTAAAGTGACTCCGATAAAACTACAGCCATATACGGTAGAATATAACTTTATTATTCCCACAGTGGGGTAAATGGGTGAACGGTAAACATTTTATGGCACAATTCTACAAATAATATTTGATATTGTAGTGAGTGCACATATTTTGAATACTGATTATTGTGAGTATCTCCAACAGAAAGCGTGCGTTGATTGTTACATAATGCACATAAACACATAATGAACTATTTACAATATACATACTATATGCAAGCACACATACTGTCTATGTATACACAGGATCTAGAAATGACTTGTTTACATTTTACAGTAACATGTTTCTTTCAAAGCACGACCTGTAAACACACAAACACGCAGATTGAGTTGCAGATTAAAAAAAAAAAAAAATTGAGCATCCAAATCTGTGCAAAAAGTGAAATTGAGGCCACCGGTCAGCTGAAGAAGAAACCACACATGCAGACATTAGTCATCAACGATAGCTCTCCTTAAGAAAGTGCACGGGTGAATTGCTGTGATTGCGTTGGTGTCTGATAAACATCAGGCTGTGGTTGTGTGGGGGTCAAGGCCTATGCCGGAGTCCCGCCGTGGAATTACGAGCCATGTGGGGGGATTGGTGGGGCGACCTCTTTTATGGAAATGAAAGTGTTTGCTGGAGGCGGCAGGAAAAGGTCTTTGGTGCAAATGTCACTCCGGTGCTGACGAACACACTTTGCTTTTGTCAAGCGCTGACAGGTAAAGGTCACACTCTTTATTATTTCTGTTTCATCATTTCCGGCCCCATCTCTCTGTGCGGTCACAGATCGTCATTAACAAGCCTCTATACAGCATTTCACTAGGTTCCAGTTTACGTTTTATGATGTACTGGATTTAAATCCTTGGTTATTGAATTGGCCTGTTGGTTATTTTCACCTATTTTGCACAGGAGTGTCCGTGGTAATAATCCCATGCCGTATAGCGTGATGTCATGCTAATTGCTAGCAGATGTAGTGATATTTTATCCCAACGTTGCACAGAAGGGCAATTATCAACATTTCCAATTTGAAGACGCGATTGAAGCGTTCCGCTCTGTTCCCCCGCTTGTGTCATTGAGATGGAATGAGCCCTGTTGCAGTGGCTGCTCGCAGTTTCCAGTTGTCAAGGAAACGCAGCATGGAAGGCAGAGAACTAAACACATGGAAGGTTTTTTTGGATGGGGGGTGGTGTTCTTTTGCCGTCGACTGGGGTGTGAAATTTTTATTGCCTGGCACTTCTTGATAAGGTGTTTTCGAAGCAAGCAATGGTTGCCCCGTTGCGAATAACGTCTCAAAGCTTGAAATCAAATGCCTATCTGTGGTGTGCTGTTCAGCACAATGAGGGACTGCCGAGGCCGTCATCAAAGGATGATCCGTAGAGTTCCAGAAGGTCAATTGCTTGATTGTTGTGTGTTTCCGGGGGTTGCTTTGTGGGAGGCTGGGGACTTGGAGATGTGTGGAACCTATATATCATGGACATGTCATTTCCTACGTCCCTATATATTGATAGCTGCTGCCACCTGGTGTCAGAAGAGTCTTGTGTAGCAACCTCTGGTTATAAAATAGCCTTTGCAATTGATTGTGTGTCTGTCTTGTAGGTATGCTGGTGGTAAATGTCACCTGGAGGAACAAGACCTATGTGGGCACGCTTTTAGACTGCACTCGACATGACTGGGCCCCACCGAGGTAAGACAATCTTCTCCAATTCTGAAAGTCAGATGTGTGCTTTCTTCAAAACAATCAACGTATCTACAAGCAAATGCAGTTTTCACTTCACGCTGATCTGGTTTTCTCCACTGGGCTTTCTGTTGTGCTTCAATTGCATTAATGGCGGCACTATGAGTTGGTAATGCTTCAAAACGCTCCCCCTGCTGATAACAACCTTTTGAAATGCAACTTCATGGAGAATTGATTCCCCCCCCCTTTTTGTTCTCCTCTTGCATTGATCCAAAGCAGCAGTCGACAGTCAGGCCAGGGTCCTAGTGCCACGACTAGTATTTAGGCCTTAGCTGCCTTTTCTGAGGAAGGGGGTTTTGCTGTATCTTGTACAAATAATGTGCAGTACGTAGTGCTATGTTCTTGTAAGGGTCTTGGCCTCAGGAGGTAGCTTTATGTCATTCCTAATTGGCGTGTTCCAATAAAGGCTGTATGGTGGACTTCATTACTAGCACTACTACTACCTTTCGGCCAGCATACCACCAGTGCTGTGTAATCGCTCGGACTCCAATTAGAACTATTAAAGATAAATGCGAAGGCCTGAGAGTGTATACTTTAGCCGGCCTCTCACAGATTGGATACTATCAGCACAGCTGTAGGTGTGGATGGTGCTAGCATTAAGGAGGCAGCACAGTTCTGTGTCATACATCTGATCTCTATCTTCCAAGCCTGGAAAATAAAAGGAATCTGTCGAAGCTTTCTGGGCTGCTTTGTTTTACTGCCGTTTAAATCCTCTGCGCTTTCCAGCACTCATCTTGCACTTGCCTCTGAGCTGGAGTCTTATCTGTTAGAAGATTTTATCGCACTGAATCTAATCAGCAGCCAGGTCACCCTGGCTTAATCTTGCTGCAGAGCGCCATGGTGTGTTATTCATCAGAGCAAGCGATGCTGTCGAGATCATGGATAACGCGAGGATAAAAACGCATGGCACGTTCCAGGCTCTCCAGGGCCCACTGGAGAAGCACTTATGGCATCCAATTGGAAAGACTGATTCATAAGAGAGGCCATTTCTCATCTGAGAGACCTCTCTGCAGAACTGTTAGCGCCTTTTGTGGTTTTGCTGATAATTGCATTTTTAAATAAAATGGATGGAAGGTTCTTTTCACATTGACTTGAATCCGTTTTCCATTCTTGTTCCATAGGTTCTGTGAATCACCCACAAGTGACTTGGATGTAAGAAACGGTCGTGGACGAGGCAAACGAATGCGGCCCAACAATAACACACCAGTTAATGAGAACAGCAATTCTTCTGATAACAAAGGCAGCAGCAACAACAAAACTCGGGCCGCATCAAACAGTAAGGGACGCCGGGGTAGCCAGAACTCAACGGAGCGTCGCACACCGCCCAACAGTAACACTGAGGATGTCAAGGCCAGTCCATCTGCTGCTAACAAGCGCAAGAACAAACCTGCCTCTGACATGGAGCCCAATTCCAGTTCAGAGGACACTAAAGGCTGCAAGCGTATGCGTACCAACTCAAACAGCGGGATACCTCACGCCATTCTTCCTCTATCCAGCATTAAAGCAGAATCTCTACCCAGCTCACTGGATCGTACTTGCCCCTCTCCGGTTCTCATTGACTGTCCCCATCCTAACTGCAACAAAAAGTACAAGCACATCAACGGCCTGAAGTATCATCAGGCACGTGCACATAATGAAGATGATATTAAGCTGGACATAGATGGAGATAGTGAATACGGTGAAGACTCTACATTGCACCCGGATCCTGGTAGTTGTAATGGTGCATCCATTTCACAGAAGGGCTGCGCATCACCGGCACGGTCGATCACCCCCAAAGGCAGAGGAGCCCCTGAAGCTCAAAGCCCGTCCCCATCATCAGGAAAATTCAACTCCAAGCTTCCTGGGAAAAAGAAATCAGACGCTGAACATGATCCGTGTGTGTCCATGGATGGCTGTGAGGATGGAGCGTGTCTGACAGATGAAGCAAGCAATGACGGTCTTGATGATAAAAGAGGCTTGGACAAATCTAAGAAGTGTGCCAGTGGAAATAAAGCAGACAAGCTTGCACAGAAGGCATTGAAGTCTACAAGGCCTCTGGTTCCCTCCTTGCCACAGCAACAGATGTACGCCATGCCAACCTCGGGTTTCCCTGTCCCTAATTCGGGCTCATCAACCGCTATGTGTTCAGTTGCTCAGTCCACTAACAAGAGCCCCCAATTAAAAACAATTCAACCCAAGCCTGCAGTAATAGGAGACCCCTCCATGAATCAAGCCTTGAGTGGCTCTAAAGACAAGAAAAAGAAAGATAAGAAAAAGAAGGAGAATTGTAAGGAAGGGGACAGTCCAAAGGCCCCAGGTAAAGGTAGACCTGAGGAAGGCAAAAGCCCGTACTCTGAGGGTTCAGATCAAGGCAACAAGGGTGAGGGGCTCTTAAATGGTTCCACTGATCCACATCAAAGTCGTCTGGCCAGCATGAAAGCAGAGGCGGACAAAATCTACAGCTTTTCTGACAATTCTCCAAGTCCATCCATTGGTGTTGCAAGTCGGATTGAAAGTGGGGGAATGGCACAACCTCTCACTCCACTCCACGTGGTGACGCAAAACGGAGCCGACAGTTCTTCTGTGAAGACCAACAGTCCAGCCTATTCCGACATCTCTGATGCAGGAGAAGATGGTGAGGGCAAAATGGAAGGTACAAGGGTCAAGTCTGAGGATCCGTCTGGGAGAGAAAGTGCCAAGAAGTCTCTTTTTCCGTCTCAACCTCCAAACAAAGATGCTTCGTTCTACCCTGGTTATGAAGCCTACTACTCCCCCAATTATGGCAATCCTAATACCAGTCCATCGGTGTCTAACACTCTCCCTTCATTGCCAGATGGTGCGATTAAAGTGAAGAAAGAGGAAGACCTAGAAACTGGGATTGACAAAGTTAAATCTGAGCAAGCTGAAGAGCGAAAGCCAGACATGGGTCTATCCTCCCAGCAGCAACAGCAGCCTTCGGTTATTCAGCAACGTTCCAGCATGTTCATGCAGCCCCTTTATTACAATCAGTATGCCTATGTACCTCCCTATGGTTATGCTCAGGATCAGGCTTACCATAACCATCTAATGAACACCAACCCAACTTACAGGCAACAATGTGAGGAGCGCCAACGACAAGCGGTGGAGCAGCATCGTGCCGCTGAGAAGAAATCTGAGGCTTCTCACAAGGACAGGGAAGGCTTAATGAAGTCTGAAGAATGGAAGCAGAAAGCTTCTGTTCCCCCTACATTGTCCAAGGCCCCAAGCCTCTCAGACTTGGGTAAACCTTCTCCACAGGGCAAGCCTAAGGATTCCGCAGAAGCAAGCAAGTCGGTCATCATTCCCAAAGGCGAAGATGGCAAAGGACAACCTCAGCAAAGTGAAGGCCTGAAAATGAAGTTGAGCGAGGCAGGGCATCATGGGAAAGATGAGAAATTGGGTCTTGGATCAGCAATGGAGCAGCCAGTGTACATTTACAGACAGGTAACTTGAAAAGATTTTCAATCAAGGGATTTTAAAGTTATTTGGCAACATTTTGTGTGACAGTGATGCAAAATTTAATTCTTCCGTTTTTTTCCCCAGGAACCAGACTCTCGGCTCTGGCCCTATGTTTATCCCAGCAAGTATCCTGATGCTCAAAAACAAAGTGATGAGGAACGGTGGAAAGACGAACGAGATCGTGAGCGAGAAAGAGACCGAGATCGGGACAGAGATCGGGAAAGAGACAGGAAAAGCAAAGAGGAAAGGTCACGTCCTAAAGACACTCCCGCTAAAGAGGAAAGCAAGGAAGGTGCGGATCCAAGAACCTCGTCTTCAGAAGAACATAGACCAGTCGGCAAAGACTCAAGAGCACATATGCAGTTTTCTTCACCTTTGCCGCAGCATCAGTCATATATGTCCTACATGCATGGATATCCCTACGGCCAGGGCTATGACCCTAACCATCCTGGATACAGAGGGATGCCTGTCATGATGCAGAACTACCCAGGTAAGTCCATTTTTATTTTTTTTCGATGAACTTTATTGAAATGATTGATCTTTTCTGGACCCAACTAATTTGTCACTTTTTTTCTAGGGTCATACCTTTCTCCTGGATACTCGTTCTCTCCATACGGAACAAAGATGCCGCCTGGGGAAGAAAGTGACAAGGCTCGTGCCAGTCCGACAGTGAGCGGAAAATCAGCATCCGAGTCTAAAGCTCTGGACATCTTGCAGCAGCATGCTAGTCAATATAAAAGCAAATCCCCCACAGTGGGTGAAAAGACTCATGAAAGAGACCGAAGTGGAGGTGATAGAGATAGAGATGGCGACCGCCCAAGGTCCTCACCCTCTCAACGGATCATGCCATCCCACCACCACTTGGGCTACCCACTCCTGCCAGGGCAGTATGACCTGACTTATGCTACAGGTGAGTTACATGTGCAAAATAGGTCCTGACGTGTTGAATCCTGCTCTCGTAGTCCAGTGTCCAGGTTTTCGCTCCAACTTTTTCCAGCCCCGTTTCTAGACCTTCTATCTAAATCCTCATTATCATCACCTTCAGTTGTTCAAGCTTATTTAGGGTTGTGCCAGGCTCTGCAGGAGCAAGATACATATGAGTTGAGCTACAGGGATGTTCTGTAACACACTTATTAAAACAAGATTGGATCTAAGATGGCAGATTAAGTCACTGAGGTATCTCTCTTTTTCACAGGGATCTCCTCTTCAGCCATTGTTGCCAGTCAGCAAGCTGCTGCCCCTTCTCTTTACCCGCCTTCACGGAGGTGAGATTGGTAAGATGGTTTGTGTTCATGTGCACAAACAGCTACTAGCTTTAAGCGCTGTGTGTCATTTTAATGTGTTGTACTGCTTCTAAACGGCTGTCAATCTTTATAATGCTCATCTGTGCTTTAAATTGACTGTGAAAATTCTATCAAAAACAGCTTTTGGACCAATGCCATATCCAAATGAAATTCAATTGGGCACTGGAATGATGTTTTCCAGTTGTGATCTTTTTTTTTTATCCATCACCCTAATATTTCTCTTCTGTGACCTCTAGGTGGAAGTGACATTTTGGGACGTTCTGCAGACATGTGACTGGTTCACATGAGGACACGTTGTGGGGCTTGTGACATCAGTTAGATGATGTTCCCGATTTCTTCATGGTTCTTGTTCCCGTGACTTTGACGTTGTTGACCAGCATTGTTGGACCCTAAAAGTGGACGCTTTTCACTTAGATGCCGAACTCCAGAGCAGCTCTGGTAGAGAGAGCCCTTCCAGAAGCTTCCCTCTCTGTGCTGCTGTCTACATACAAGAGGGTGGAGACACGGCCTTCAGACGTCATGCTCTCTGACATGTGGACCTACGGCCTATTGGAGCTTTTGGATCATTCTAGATGGCATTTTGTCGTGGTACAGCAGGGGAACAAGGAGTGTTCTTGTCCTGGACTCCAGAGTACTGAGGATCACCCCACGCAGAGTTTACGTCTCCTGGTTCATCTGCACCATCTCTTTGTGGACTATGCAAGCGGATCAGTCTGGATTTCTCTTCATTCAGGGCAGTGAACTCACGTTTATGAGCTGTTGGGTTCAGATCCTTCAGGAGCTGTGATGGACGGCAGCATCCTCTTCTAGAAGGGTTTTTGATAGGCACTTCTTTCATTTGACTTTATTTTGCTTTGCATCACAAACACCGTGTCACCAACAGACCCTTCCGCTTCTCGTTCTGGGATTTTTAAAGAAGCGTCCCAACACGGGATTGACGGAGAGGCTGTGTGATACTGCGGTGCTGTCGGGCAGCTTCTGCTCCAGGAAGATGTTTGGGACATGAGGTGATGCCGATGGACTCATGGGAGATTTCTTTGTGATACTGCTTGCTAACCTGATGGCGGACTGCCGGAGCCGGCCCCCTCACCTCACCCGACCCGGAAGAGTCCACAGGCCCCGTGAAAGCGTTCCTCAGACCTCCTCTTCTCCACCTCACTATGTGCTTTCTGTATATATTGTACAGAGGAATTATTTTAAAAAAAGGTTGTTGGATGCTATTCTTACTATCGCTGTTAATTTTCTTTTGTTAGACCTTTTTTTTTTCTCTTCTTCTTCCTTTTGTTGACATTTTATCAACGTTTAGCTGGTAACACGGTTTTGTTTTCTAACTTTGTAACACTTTTTCTACCCCCCCTCCCTCGGCGCTGCTTTCCATTTCGGTGCAATTCTGCCAGAAAACGGTGAGATGAACATCGCCGGGGTTTTAATTTTGCCGTCCCACTTGGTGTTTTAAAAGGAAGTGCTAGAAGCCATGAGAGTTGTATGAAAAACCCTGTGTCCTCCTCATGTGCAGATGATCCCCAGGAGAGCATTACTGAGAAACCACATTTGCTCCACTTTATTTATGCAGTTTTTGTTTTGCTCGTCACCTCCGCTATCAGACACAAGTGACACGCGGTTTTCACAAACACAGTCTTTCAATTCTTTCAATTTCAACGGTCTTTCAATTACCGCGAGATATATTTTTAACATGCTAATTTAGGTTTCTCCACCTAAACCAAAACAAAACATCAGAAGCGACCACATTAGCATCCTCCGCTCACAACTTAGTTTCATCTGTTAGCGAGTAAACTGCTGCTTGCAGGTGACTTGAGGAAACAAAGCGCTTGATTGTTTTAATTTATTTGTCAGGGTTCGATTTGTGTTGTTGCTGTTGTTTCTGTAGATCAACAAAGCGGATGTTTTTTTTTTTTTATTCTTACAGTTCACGCATACAGTTTCTGATGGTGCTGTTGTCGCCCGCCTGTCAATCCTAAAGTGAGAAGGTTTTTTTTTGTTTTGTTTTTGGCGCCCTCTAGTGAGACCGTATGTTCCTGCGGAGAGCCGAGCTTCAGCGACTCATTGGTACTTGAAAGAAAGATGTTTACACTTCTTTTTTTCCACGTTTGGGTGCATTCTGTATTTCCTGGCTCTCTCTTCCTAGGGATCTTGTAAAGTGTAAATTGCTACTTTTTTATACAATACTGTAACTTGCCTTTGTACATTTAGGCAGAAAATAAATCTTTTTATGAGACAATCACCCAGGTTAAAATGTGTAATGTGTGCGTGCGTGCGTGCCTGTGTGTGTGTGTGTGTGTGTGTGTGTGTGTGTGTGTGTGTCCGTGCCCTAGATACACTGCAGTTCTGATGTTTCGCCAGCAGTCGGCAGCAGTAACCAGAGTTGCAGAATTTTGTTGCTTTGTTTAAATGTTGATACAGTATTTATATTTATTTGGTTCGTTCGTCTCATAATGCTTTTTTTAATCCGCTTACCGTGTTTATTGGCAAATAATTACTAATTCATAATAACGTCCGAAGTTACATATTAATTTGTTTTCAATAAACTGGTTTATAATTTCAGTAGTCTGTTTGGGCGCAATAAAGCCCATTTAAAACTGTAATTGATTGTTAATGTCTCACTTATTAATTTTATCTTTTGGGAATTTAAAATGTTATTGAAAGAAACGTTTCATTTGTTTGTAGAAGAATTACTTATCCAGACATCCAGGCTTTTCTTGTTTTTGTTTTCTCTGGTGATTCTGGCAGTAATATAACGGAGCTCATCTTGCTCGTGACACTATTACTGTGCGTTCCAGAGAAAAGGGTCAGTTGTCATGGTAACCACTCTTGATCGCCTTTTTTGGAGCAACGTTAACAAGAACGATTCACATCACTGGTTCACTACACACACACACACACACACACACAGAGCGACTTTGTGCTGCTCTCGTGACGTTGGAGCTTTGACACGCGAGGCACGTGCACATTTAGATTTCGAGGCGCTTTCCCGCCGTACCCGCGGGCACGTGATTGGTATTGGTAGAATTTACAGAATTTTCACGCGTGTTTGTGTATGAATGTAAATGTATTTACGTGTATGCTCTATGCTTTTGCGTAGGACGCGTTTGCACGTATACACGTTTCCCTGTACAAATTTCTATAATGAATATATCAATATATACGTTCGTATGAGCTCGTGAACATTATTCCATGCGTTTGATGTGTTTATATTGTATAAACGACAAAATTCATAAATGACTAGTGCAAACTCGCCTGCCTCTGTGCAAAGCAGAGCGAACGTTGGGAGTTTGGTCAACGTATATTGCACAAAACACGTATTTAATTATTTCTTGTTATTTAAAATACAACGGTCGTGAAAAGCGCTTTATGGTGAACGCAACGCAGGACGGCCCCAAGACACGTGACGCTAAGCTGGTGATGGGCGGGACCTCGTCAGCACTTCCGCCCACGTGCTCGATAGAACCACCGCAAAGGCAGCAAGTGGGCGCGGCCATGGACGAAGCCACGCCTTCAATGCGACGGCTCGGACGCGCAACAAGTCGCCGCCGCCGCCGCTCTGGAGGCGCAGAATTCCCATCATCACCTCGCAAAAAATAATCGTGTCTCGTGCCTTGGAATAGCGAGCGAGCCCGGGAATCACCTGACCGTTTCCCGCCCGTGAGCGCGCTCGCGCAGCCCGATGGAGGATCATCCGTCGTGTTTGTTGTGAAATGACGGACCGGGACTCCGTGTGAAGGTGAGGAGACGACGCTGTTTGCTCTCCGGCGTGTTTCAGCGCGATTGTGCTGTAAGAATCTCAAATATTGACTTTTCTCTTGCGGCTTCGGGTGAATGGATCAACATCCGAGCATCGTTTCATTCGCGTCGGTTATTCGGAACCAAACTCTGCCACGTCTGCAGCTTTGGCCGGTTAAAACGAGCACGGATCAGATTTGAAACGTGTCGCGGTAATTCATCCGGAATAACTTCACTTTCAGGGAAAGATCGAATTGCACACGCACGGCGATCGTCATAATCCGCGACTAACGGATGTTTTGCTCAGTTTTACAGACCGTGACCCGCTGCTTGCCACAGAACATTATCCTAATCTTTCTCTTCAAAACACCCCGACACGTTCTGCTCTGCGTTGTTTTTTCACGTGTAATGCAGGAACTGTGATGAAACCTGCAGTTCTGTTGGATGGTGAAACGATGGTTGTAACATGTTCCACTTGAGCAACACAACTCCGAGAGAGAGAGAGAGAGAGAGAGAGAGAGAGAGAGACTATAATGGTTCTTTCAGTGTTGAAACTAAGTTACAAATAACACTTAGTTACAATCAACACTGGTGATTGGACCCTCTCTGTGTGACCCAGAAATGAAGAAAGCGGTAAATGAGCCGGCAGTTGGCAGTATGACGTGTGGACCCTGTGACCCAGAATGGGAAGAAGCTGCAAAGATGTTTAGATGCTGAGACATCCCATGATGCTTCTGTTTGTTCTGGGACGAGTTACACAACAAGCACATGTGACGTGTGTGTGTGTGTGTGTGTGTGTGTGTGTGTGTGTGTGTGTGTGTGTGTGTGTGTGTGTGTGACGTGGAGGGTTTCCACAGAGCTGAGAACACACACACACACAGCTGCTTGTCCTGGATTGAGATGACGGTAAACCAGCAGCAACAAGCCGCGCTCCAGTCAACAGCAGCTCTGTGTGTGTGTGTGTGTGTGTGTGTGTGTGTGTGCGTGCGTGCGCACGCAGAATCCCTAATATGATGAAATGTTATTTTTTTTATATTGATTCTATTGATAGTGGTCGTTTTTTTTTTTAAATATACAGTATGTATATAAATTATTCATTGTAGTTTTTATTGAACCACATTCTTGTCATTCCTAATGGGACACTATTTTTGTCTTTGAAGAACACACGCACACTGTATATTAAATGTGTCAGCTTATATTTATATATATACACCTTGTATATTGTGCACATATTAAGATTACTATGTGCCTGTGTTATGTCATGAGTTTTTCTGACAGCTCGCAGCATCTTTTCTGTGTTAATCTACAGACCAAATCTGTGTGAGTGTGCGAGTGTGTGTGGATGGTAAATGCGGGTTATGTAAATGACTAATGGCCGACGGTTATTCGTTTAGCAGTGACACGCACACACGCACACGCACGAAGTGTGGAACGTGTGGCTTTCCAGATTTACGTACATTTACCTGCATTTGCATTTCTGTCTTTTTCACGCAGAAATGTGAGTTTTTAGTCTCTGGTTCCTGAGGCAGCGCTGAGGTTTGATTCCTCGCCAGTGCAGGGAAAGATCTCGATAATAAACGGAGAAAGATGGTTGTATTTTGTGTGTGTGTTCTTGAAAACAGTGAAAGCATGGCAGTGATTTTCCAGAATGTTCCAGAAAGCGAGAGCTGAGGTGTTTCAGGTTTCTACTGTAAGTGACCTGGCGTGACCTCTCCTGAAGCGGTTGCTATAGCGATGAGACTCGACCCCTCACCTGACTTCAGCGGACGCTCTCTTCATTCATCTTTTAAGGCAGCGTTTTTGGTTTCCTGCTCGTGCCCGGTGGCAGATTTTCCCAGGGGCCTTGTGTTCTTCACACCTTGGATGAGCTCCAGGAAAAACAATCACTTTCTCTTCTGCACCAGTGCTGATGGAGGGAGGAGACGACTAGATATCACTGGATGGATGGATGGATGGATGAAGAATTATTGATATTCAGATGAACAAATTGATAATGTTATGGAACGACGTATGGATGGATGACAGGTCCATGTATAGATAGATGAATGGATAGATGGGTGAATATATACATGGAAAGTTAGATTCATGGATGGACAGGTAGGTAGGTAGGTAGATGTGAGTATGTAATAGATGGGAAGTTAGATAGATGTGTGTATAGATAGAAAGATAGGTGACAATATGAGTGATATGTGACAATAAAAGTGATTTGATTTGAGGTGGATGGATAGATGTGTGTTTGAAGATGGATAGGTGTGATAGATGTGTGTTTGAAGATGGATATATAGTTAGATACATTGACGAATGGATGGATAGGGAGGTAGGTAGATAAAGATGGATGGATGAATAGATAGATAGATGTGAGTATGAAGATGTGTGTATAGTTAAAAAGATAGGTGGATGGATAGATGTGTATATATATATATAGGTGGGTGGATAACTGGTGTATATTTGATGTATAAATAGATAGATAAGAACAGACAACATTTCCTTGACTTTCACATTGACCTTTGATCTGTTTCACAAGGACTGACCCTCATGGCCCCGTCTCTCAGCTGTGAGGAGGTGGTGGCCTTCACTATATTTAGAGTGTTTGACACGTCTTCTCGTGACAGATTGACTTCTTTACTTGAGAGCCTCTCTACTTAATGCTGTGATGGGCGTAATGTTGCTCGGCGCCCCCTTGTGTCCTGGAGAGAATCAACGCGTCACTTGTGCTAAATGTAAAACGCGGGTGAAATTCTCATTAGCTGCAAGTCACGCTCAGTGGTAACGGAGGACTTTTTGTTGTCGATAAACTAGAAAATCATTCAGAAAACCATGTGTATGAAAAATCCTTTTCTCTTTTGTTTCTCAGGGAAGAATGAGCGCGCTCATGGACCAGGCCGAGGACGTGACCCTGGTGACCCCCATAGAGCTGCCGGACCCTCCGAAAGAAGAAGAGTGTCCCGCCCATTTCAGACAGAGCCTCATGTGAGTACTTCCTGTTCCTGGCCCCTGCACTGCCATTGGTCAGATCAAACATCAAGCCTGATTTGTCCAGCAAACATGTCAACGTTTGAGCAGTTTCTGGTTCAGAAGTAAACGACGCAAGCGTTTCTGGACGTGACTCTGACCATGTGACCTGAGATCTTCCTTCAGCGCCGCTGATCCACCGGAACAGTGATTTTCCACTTCCGCGTGACTGTGTTTGTTCTTCAGGCGCGGTTCTTAAACTAGGACGCGGTTGAATCTTCACTGTGTTGAGTGTGTTCAGTGAATGAGAAAAGAAACGCGAAAAGAAAAGAGAGACGGAAGAGAGATGGTGTGGGTGAGTAGGAGTAAATGTGGGCGAGACAAAGATGGCACAGCGAAAGACAAAATAAGAGAGTGGAAAAATGATGTAGTGGGCGAGAGAGACCGACTGACGGAGACGTATCAAACAACAGAACAACATTTAAGTGCAGAGGGGAAAAAACAAGAGGGAAAAAAGGTACATTTTCATGAAACGCAGAGAGAGAGGCTGAGTTTGTAGTTTATTTGACTAATCAGATAAAGCAGTTTAGTAAAAGGCGTGGCACGGGGTGCTTGTTTAGCTCAATTGTCGCTTAAATATGACTTTTTAAATTCAGCGTGCCACAACTGTTTGCTTTCTGGAGCTAGTCAGACGTATTCTACGATATATAAGGCGCACTCTAAAATACTAAATCATGTTTTTCAATGGACTGGGTCATCCAGAGCATCACTTATGTGGGTCAGGACGCTCTAAATAATGTGAAATGTTTGTTGTATTGTTTTGTAATTACACATCTCCTGAATCCGAATTTGACCATGAATGTGTTTTATATACTCAAAGCGCATTTTTGTGCGCTTTGAGACAGTTAAAACTGTGAAAAGCGCCTTACAAATACTCATTATTATTATTATTATTATTATTATTATTATTATTATTATTATATTTCACTGCACTCTGTTAAAGTGAAGCTGAAGAGTGTGTAAGAAAACCTCGGCGAGTTGAACTCTTTGCGTCGTATAATCAGATGCACCTTATCGTCCGGAAAATACGGTAAAACGAAAACGATTACATTTTTTTGCCGAGGTCGCCATTTTCAAAAATGATCTGAGATCGCTAACGTCTCGCTGAAGGACTGGTGTCGCCAGCAGTCGCTACATCGCTCGCGGCCGATCGCGCTCTCAGTCGCCGGGAAGGAAACGCCGCGCGAGCTCTCTGAAGCCGCCGCCGCCGCCACCACCACCAGTTGCGATCAACAATGGCGGATTGTTTGTGAGAGGAAGCTGGTGGACGGCAGACGCATTGTGTTCTCGGTTTGGCGATTAAAGTTTCGATCCTTCCCACCGCGCGGAAGCCCTCAAGACCGCCGGCCAACAGATGCTTTCGCAAAAGTTCCCGCCAAAACCCTGCAAATGTTTTCCTCTGGCCTCAGATTTCTTCGTTGGTTTTTGTAACATACGTTTTTAATAAACATTAAAAAAAATAGTTTTCACTCATTTCCTCACTTCCTTATTGCCGTCACCTCACTTCCTATTTATTCAACCAGTTGATTTGTTTTTCGCATCGCTTTATTTCTAAAGCTCTCAGGCGTGTTCTATTTTCTTTAAAATAAAAATATTGAAAAATGTTTTCTTTTATATACATACTGTATTTGTGAATTCTTTTTTTTTTTTAAAACCTCTACTTTTTGTTTCACTTTTTTACCTCATTAGTCATTATTATTCCCTTATTCATTAGTCGTGTCTCATTGTTTCTTTTATTTGTCCTTTTTTTGTTGTTTTTTTTCTGTTTTACCTTTTTCCTCTTTGTTATTTAATTGTATTTATTTTTTAATTTACTTATTTTTAAATTACTTACTCATACATAATCTATTTTTTCTATATCCATAATAAATAAGTTTCCACTGTTTTATTTTGTGTCTGATGAGAAGAACAGTGTTGTAATCTGTCCTGATTCTTTGTTTTAGGCTTCAGCTGATTGACGATCTTTCATCGGAGGATGTGAAGAAATGCTACCGAGGTTCAGTAAGTGTCGTTCACCTATCGCGGCCTGTTTCCCACATGCTCCCAGTACCCACCGGACCACGAGAAGCCGGACGTGACTCTCCCAGGGTTCTGTGGGGGCTGTCACAGAGATGATCGTGAATACCTGAGGAAGAGGAGCGCCAGGGTCGAAACTGGGCCCAGTCACATCTCAGCTGCTTTGTTTACCAGAAAGACGCGTCACTTTTAGATTATAATCAGCAGCTTCTTCTTCTCCTTCACAGACTGTCAGCAAATACAACTCCCAGTACCACAAACTCTTCTCCACCGTCCCGAAGGAGGAAATCCTCATGAAAGGTGAAGACATGTCAAACCTGCTCCTGCACCTACAGGATCCTGCATCTGTCTGTAAAATCAGTTTGTACCGCAAGATCAGTCACTCAATTCATAGGAAGCGTCATTGATCAGTTTGGGTTCATAATGATAAATTATAAACGGTCAGTTATTGTTTAAGGGCATTGATTGTGTCGTCAATGAGACTTTTGCGATGAGCAAAGTGAGTTTTTCAAGTTTCGAGTTTACTGTTTTGTATTTTTTATCCAAATAAGATTTTCCAGCAGATCTTTCTTGATTGTTCATGCACTCTTGCTTTTGTCTGTGATTGGTTGTCTCCGGCGGAGGCAGTGTACTCCTGCGCTCTTCTGAGGGACATCCTGCTGCAGGGACGTCTGTACATCTCACGCAACTGGCTCTGCTTCTACGCAAACCTCTTCGGGAAAGACATCAAGGTCCGTAACTAACCCCAATCCTTCGACTGGCTTGTTTTCCTAGCCATTGTTGACCACCGACTTGCCCACTGCTCAGTCAGCGTTACCGTCGTCATCGAAATGCTCCTCGTCATCGCTGGACGATTGCGGCTGGGAGTCGACCTGGTGACCTTTGCTGTTGCTGATGGACTTGATTTGGATTTGTTTTGGATCAGGCCTTTTATCTCCTGTTGTGTTTGCTCTGTCTTGCCCGACGCTGATAAACGCTGAGAGTACAAAGATCCAGGACCTGAGGTGCCCTGGCGAGACTCTAATCCGCCGTGGCTCTCTCCTGGTCTCAGGTGGCCATCCCCGTGGTGTCCGTGCGACTGGTGAAGAAGCACAAAACAGCCGGACTGGTTCCGAACGGACTGGCCATCACCACCGACACCAGCCAGAAGGTGAGGACGGTTCTGAGGAGACCGTTCAGAACTCAACACTCTGGTCCTGTTACAGTACGTGTTTGTGTCTCTGCTGTCGCGGGACAGTGTGTATGACGTGCTGAGGAGGATCTGCACGCACCTGCAGGTGAAGCACACGCCCGTCAGCATCAGCAGCGCGTCACATGACCGAGCCGCCTCTGTGATCCACAGGTGAATGGGAAGAAGAGTTTGAGTCTGAAGCAGTTCCTGGAGGAACCCGGGTCTCTGTCCACGGTGCGTCTCTCACACGCACACGCACACACACTGATGCTCACTTCACACCCTCAGGACGAGTTTCCCGTGGTCACCGACTTCACGCCCGTGTTAAAGTGGCGCAGGAACCCCTCTGTCCCCTCGGTGTCCTCGTCACTGCCCGACCTGCTGGGAAACTCCACCAGCAGCCTGAGCGCCGGAGACCCCGCCTACACCGCCGAGACCCCGCTGCAGGGTAACACACACACACACATAGATATCTGTGTATGTTTGCCAGTGGTGTAAAGTACTTGAGTAAATGGACTTTGTTGCTTTACCTGAGTTTTATGTTTTTTGTTTTTTTTTTTTTGCTACTTTACATTTTGTCCAAAGCGACTTACAAGTCATTACAATTCAATATTTTTTCCTGCTTTCCCTGGGAATTGAAACCATGGCCTGGTGTTCCAAACACCAGCGCTCTATAGACTGGGAAAGCATTTTGTACTGAGTAAGTCGGCATCTTTTTCAGACTATCGCCATCTGCAGGATGCTGAAGATACTGGATGCTATTTATCAGCTAAATCGCCTGAACGTGAATGTGAATTAGGTGGCACTTTTTTGCACATTTCAGTTTGACTGAGACTTTTTGATCTATTTTGTTCTGCCATTTTGACACGTTGAGGCGTTGGATTGATTTTGTATACTGTATTGGGAAATAAAACCTAATAATGTCTTGTTTTTCACATTTCTTGGTGTTTTTGAGCCTAAATTGAAAAGTACAATACTTCAGTTCTTTTAAAAAGGAATACTTGTGTCTTTTACTCAAGTCCTCTTGGAATTGATAACTCGAAATGAGTAAAAGCATGGTTACTTTACTGTAAAAATGACTCCCAAGTATGGTTTTCCGGCACCTCTGATGTTTACTAATGACGTTCTGATGTGAGTAAAGTTAAACTGTAAATAAGGTCTGTGAGGGCCTGTGAGGAGATGCAGGTTTCTGGGCCGAAGGTGATGACGTGTTGACACAGACCGTCTCCCGCTGCGGCCTGAACACACACACACACACATCACGTGCTGCTCCTTCTGTGTGACAGAGAGACGACTGGAGGCCGAGAAGATCCTGCTGAAAGAGCCCGTTCCAGAGCTGGGCCACATGGAGTATCACCTGCTGAAGTTCTTCATCATCCTGTGAGTCTTCCTCGCACACGTCTGAGACCCTGGCGCCCTCTGCTGGTCATTCACTGAACACTGCTAGCGTTATCGCTGGAAACGTGAAGAGTGTTAAAGTGTGTGTGTGTGTGTGTGTTGCAGCATTATCCTGCTCATCATTTCATCGTGTTATCTGGCGTTCCGGGTCTGCAGTCTAGAACAGCAGCTTTCCTTCCTCAACACACAACCACACACACACACCAGAGACAGGTGAATCTCTCTCTCTCTCTCTCTCTCTCTCTCGCCCGGCTTGACTCCTCCCTCTCTCGTGCAGGTAGCGCAGGTTGAGGCTGTATGGGTCACCTGGAGGTTCCGGATGGTTCCACTTTCTGGGATGTTAGCTTAGCGCTAGCACAAGAAGCTTCACTCTTTTTTAACTTATTTTTGTTTCCATGCTTTTTAACAGTTTTATGTGATTTAGAATCTGACTGAATCGTTCATTCAGGTTTGTTTTAGTGCTGCTGCTGGTGATGAAGATGATGGGTCTGATCTTCATCTAACTGATCTAGATTTGTAGAAAGGTTTTTTTATTTACAAATAATTTAGAAAAGTGTCGGATATTTTCTAATAATTGACTGAAAACAGAACAAATGTAAAATTATAAGTAAGATTTTAGGTAGACAAATTTTAACTAAAAACAAACGGTCATGGACTTTCATTGTCTGTGTGTGTGTAGATGTACATATGTGTAAATATGTTTGTGTTGTCTGTCATTGCTAGGCTTGATTATTCTCTTCTAGAATTTTCTGTTTTGGAAAGAGAAACCTGCAGCAAGTTGCTGTTGAATGCTAATGTCTGTCATGATGATGACGATGATTGTGTGGATGAAAATAGTGATGAAATTTGTCGTGATGATGAAGTTGCTGTTTATGGTGATGTTAATTACGACGAAGATGTTTTCATGCAGACTGGTTTCTGAAGGTCAAACTTGTAAAGTTTGTGATGTTGAAAAGTTAAAGTGAATAAATTCATATTTTCACCAAGTTGTGTGTGTGTGTGTGTGTGTGTGTACACATAATAAATAGAAAGTGAAAAATTGTGAAGTACATTTAAAACATATATACATACGTATATTATACTGAATGCAAATTATAATAATTCAAAATAATAGTTCAATACTGGTCAGTGCCAGATCTCGCCGCAAGGTGGCGGAAATGCATCGCATTTAAGTCATGTACGTCATTTGTATACGTTTTTTGCGCGATTGTGTTTATAAGTAAATAAGCATGAGTACAAGAAAAGAGAATTACGTATATGTTAAAAGTCACAACATTTTTATAATGCGCAAAAAATATATGTAAGTACACGCGTGAGTGTGCAAGTTCCATCTATGTATAAACTTTTACAAAGCGTGTTATTTACTTATAAAATCAGTTCTACATTTTCAACAAGTTCTTCTTGTGGATTTTAACCACAACTAATCTCAGCATGATGAGTATATTTCAGCGGAAGTGAAGATGAGAAGTTCAAGGGTGAGTACCGGGGGAAGATGAAGGTGAGGAGCAGTGACCGACTGTTTGCAAATGAGCAGCGGCTTCACACACCTGTGATTGAAAGAATCCATTAGGTCTCGGTGTGTGTGAAGGTCGCTGAGCCTGAATCACAGCGATAGTCGTCGTCCTCTGAGACTGAGTTCACACCTCGGCCTGCGAATATTGTGAGATGTTTCCCTTCACACTTTCATCCTTCATGACAGTCATTCAAGGTTTGTTCGTGTGGAAAAAAATGTGCACGAGGACTCGGTGGAGGAAAGCGGAGAACCAGAAGAAACCTGGAGATAGAATAAAAGAGCACCTAAAATATATAATGAGTGACTACTAGAACAAATAGATGCACACGAATAAATTAACGGACGTATTAGTGGGTGGAAAATTATAGATAGACAAACAGACTGACAGACAGGTAGATCTAACACCTATTCATTTCTCATGGGTGAGTGTTATTCTGTGTGTCGTGCTCTGTGATTGGTCACCACCAATCCAGCGGGCGTGGCCCGCCTTCGGGCCGAGAGATGCTGTGATTGGCTCCAGCTCAGAAACCGGAAGGATTTTCGTTTCTGCGGCGCTCCCATGTCGGGATTAACCGGCTTTGTTGTACTTTAGTAAACAAACACGAACCTTAAAGATCACTCTTGTTCATCACTGATAATTTCCTGAAAAGTATGTTCAGGAGCGAGAGACGAGAACAGCGTGAACGATCAGCCCTGGTCGAGGTGAAGCGCTGAGGGGCGTCATGAACGCGGACCCGTCTCTTGTTCCTCCATCTGGTTCCTCTAAAACTCTCCGAGCTAATGAGGCTTTTCCACGAAGACCACGTCAGTGCCGCGGCCCCTCAGGGCCACAGGGGGCTTCCCCTCACCAACACTGACGACCCCCAGCAGTAACATCCTGCGCTGCCAAGACAAGGAAGACCCCGAGTAAACCTCGCGTACAGACACATGACGAGTACATGATAGAAACACTGACAGAAGATGTACAGACGGAGCGATGGATGGACGGACAGACAAGAGAAACATAGATAGAACGACAGAGAGACATTCTATTCTATTCCACATGAATAGTAGAAATAATAATGCAGTTATAAGTATTATTGTTACATTGTTACGTCATCGCTAAAAAAAAATCGATAAGCACTAATGCGCACTCCCGCCCCTCCCGCCTTTCCGTGCGCGCTCACGCCTCAGCGCAGCGATTATTGGTTCCAGCCACGCGCTCTCGTGGCCGCGCGCGCTCGCACCAAACAGCCGTGTAGTGACACTCGCCACCGCGTCAGTCAGGCGCACCGCAGCTCGCCTTCAATGAAAACACTGCGCGTTCTGTCGGATTTAACCCAGTTGTCGCTTCTGGTTTCGGCGTGAGGTCTCTGCTGGAGTCTGAGGGAGAATTCTCACACACGGACACGAGCGTCGGGGAAAACGCAGGTGAGGCGCGAGGTTCGGCGTTGCGTTGCGGGTCGGTTCCGTCTGTTGTCAGGTTTGATTTCTAGACGTGCTGCGTCCGGTAACCGGTCCGGATCATGTGTTCGGCTGTGTGTGTCTGTCCGGGAGAATTCGGTCAATGAAGACGACCGGAAGGTCAGCGTGAGGAGGTTCGGCGTGTCCGTGATTCTCAGACTCGGCGTGACTCGATTGTTTCGGTCCATTTGCGTTTGCTCTCGTGGATTATTCATTCGTGGGTCTGCGCTTTCCAGAACCTCTGACGTGAAATCGTCTGACGTGTTCTCATCTTTGTCAAAAGGATGCTGCTTTTTTAATCTGGTCCACTCAGTGGGCCCCGAACCAGGACCCGAGCTCACGCCGAATTGCCAATAATCTCTCATCTTCTACTGTATGTTCCTGGATGATGAAATGATTTTTGATGGAGAAGAAACCTGCTCGTATGCAAATGATCAAGTCATTTGCATATGATGGGGCTCCTCCATCCGAAATGACTTGTGATCCACATATGCAAAGTAGGCGTGTGACCCCCCCCCCTTGGCTGGAGGTGTGTGATGACGTCACAACGTGGACGCTGGCGAGCTCAGATCTGGTGATTTCTCTTTTATTGCAGTCGTGTTTTCCTGGCTCGGATAAACGCTAAATATAATCCATTTTCATCGAGTTAAAGATCTTGAAGAACCAGAGCGAGGCTGTGAGCCCTTCAGAGTCTAAATCCATTAAAGCCGATATGGATTATTCTGTTTCATAACTGCGGGCTGAGAGTTGTGGCCTGGTTGGAACACATTTGCTGTTGAATTTGGTTTGAATTTCGCTGGAAGTTGCGGGAACCGCCGAGCGACCGCTGCCAACAAAGTAGTGGAACTGGTTACGATTCTGGTTCTTTCATTTTGATAACAGTGTTTGTATTGAGTGCTTGTTCATCTCTTTACTTGAAGTTTGACTCGATATTCTGTGTTTTTTTTTTTTTTTTTTCTTTTCTCCAATTTAGCGTACACATTTTGTTGGTTTGTTTCCTTGTATGTTCACAATAAATGAGCTCTGATTGTTTATTTTCTCTCTCAATATTTATTAACATAGTACAGTATATGACTTGAGAACGTGTGTTGGAATCCCAGAATGCACTGGGTGGTGACAGATATACTATTTTGGTGTCTGATTGGCATCTGAGGAGCTAGAGCAGAACATCTGAGCATCGTCTTGGTCGCCCCTGAGCCTCAAAAGTCTGGTGAGTTAAAGCTTCTATTCTAGAAACGTTGACTGGGAATTTACAATGATAGAATTGAATGTGAAATGGACGAATGTATGGATAAAAGCCGTATTTATTCGCTTATAAGCCACACCCCCCCACTTCAGCTGCGAGATCGTGGTATTCTGTTTAGACCCCCTTAAAAGACGGGGGAAACAAATAAAAGATAAAGTAGAAATGAGTAGAAACCCAATTTTGGATTTCACATAGTCTACTTCGGTTATTTAGGGCACATGGGAACACTAAAGCGGTGCCTGGCCCTTCCGAACCCTTAGAGTGTGTGTGTGTGTGTGTGTGTGTGTGTGTTGCAGACACGTCCACAAGGCGATAATTTTATTACGCAAAAAAGTGTCATAGTTTCGTGTGCCGGTCAATTTACCTACACGCGTAATCATCCTGAACGCTCTCAATGAAAGAGTGAAAATCGTAAGTTTTTGGGAATTTATAAAACCCGCCCGGACGCCCCAGACAGGATGTAGAAAGATGACATGTCCGGGCACAAGAGGACGTTTGGTCAACCTAATTGAAAGATTGCAATCTGTCCTGACGCGTTCTCCTGACCATCTGATTCTGAATAGTCTAGTGAAATGGAGAAAAACGAAAGCCCGCGTGCACCGTTTTCTGAGAGATATATTTAATTCATATCATAAAAAATAATTTAACTTCAATGCGTGTGTCTCTTTTGTTTTGTTTTTGCGAGAAAGGGTAAAATATATGTGAGTATTGTTTCTGTTTCTATTGACCACGCCTATAAGTCAGTTTTTAAGGAAAAATACTCAAGTTATACTCCAGTAAATGCGGTAATGTATTTAAGTAGAGAAATGAAGAGATGCATGATGGATGGATGGAAATTTGGATGAACGAGACGTTTGATGGATGGATGAACAAAAATTTGGATTGGATTGATGATCGATATATGATTAATGATTGTTTTGAAGGAAGGATGGTCTGTATATGAAAAGATGGTGAATAGAAGGATGTTTGACTAATACACAAACGATAAATGGATGGAAAGTTGGGTAAATTAGTAGAAGATGGAAAGAAGTTCGGATAAATGAAAGTTTGAATGATGGATGAATGGATCGTCAATACATACACGGAAAGAAAAGATTAATAAATGGATGGATGTATGAGCAAAAGATGGAAAGTAAATGAATAGATGGTGGGTGGATCTGTGGATGGATTTGTACACAGGTATTTGGGATGGATAGATCGATCAGTTAAACAAAGAGATGGATGGATTAATAGATGAATAATAAACTACGGTGGAATCTGTAGTTATAAACGAGTTCCTCTCTCATCATACGGTGACTGTGTCATTTCCTGTGTCCCGTAAAGGGGCTTTGCAGAGGATCATGGGTAACGGCAGTGGCTGCAGGTCCAGACGGAAGCGCTGAGGTCTGTGGTTTTCTGTGCTTCAGCGTGTCGACCTGGACAGTCTGAAGCATCTCCCAGAATGCACTGCAACCAACACACACTCCTTAGATGGTCGTTTAGTACTTGCTCAGCTTTCTCTCTTCCTCACTCTTTCTTTCTCTCTCTACTCACAACACACACACCCACAAACATTTCACTTTTATTCCCCCACACTAAGTCAATTTTCTCGTATTTCTCTTTCAATTTTTCATTCACTCACTCATCGCTTATCCAATTTTACTCACTCACTTACTCATTTTTTAATTACTCACTCAAACTCTTAAGACAAACTCCCTCTTTCGCTCTAATTCTCTCACTCATTCACACCACAAGACACCCCCCCCCTCTCTCTCCTCCCCTAACGTGATTTAAACACAGACTATCGGTGGCACTTCCTGAAACTGCTGTGTTTCAGAAGGAGAACCTGCGTGAGGTTTGACCTTCATCCAGCTAGCTTCAGCATGTAACTTTTCTAAGCTCACTTACTTCAACATCTGCAGCAACTTTCTACTTCAATTGTCCTCTTGGATCAGTCGCATTCCACCAGATGTTCTTCCACAAACCACATCCACGCGTGGAAGTGAATCCAGAACAAACGCCTTCTCCACTCCCACGGTTCTGTGTGTGTGTGTGTGTGTGTGTGTGTGTGTGACGCAGATCAAAGCTGAGAAGATCTGAGCACGTGTTTCCCGATCTTCTGCTCACTAGACGAGAACCAGCGATGACATACTGTCCTGCTTATCTCTCTCTCTCTCTCTCTCTCTCTCTCTCTCTCTCTCTCTCTCTCTCTCTCTTTCTCTCCCTCTCTCTCACACACTTTTTCACTTCCACTTACTCTCTTCCTTTTCATTTTCTCTCACTATCTCTCTCTTTCTCCACATTTATTTTATTCTCTCACTCTCCTCGTTTCTTTCTATTTCTCATTCTCTTTCACTCTGTTCTCTCACTCATTCTCTTTTTTTTTTTACTCTCCCCATCCTCCCTCTCTCTCTGTCTCGCACTGTCATATCTTCATGACATTCACTCTGTCCTCTCACTCTTTAACCTTGTCCTTCTATTTGCTCTCTCTTGCTCTTTTCTTTCTCTCTCTTCCTCTCTGTCCTTCTCTCCCTCTCTTCTTCGATGTGTTTCTGATCACAGCTCTGACTCGGTGTGAACGAGGCCTTTATACGTGACACATTCCGTTCCATTAATATCACCAGAATGTTCCGGAACGTTGCGGCTGGTGGGACATTTTCTTCCACGGATCTGAAATAACACATTGTATGATTGTGGATATAAAAAAAAAAAGCCTGCGTCAGCCTTCGTGAGTGGTGTCAGACCTCGGACGTATCAGATGGTAGAAACATTTGCGCCTTCCTCCCGACACTTTTACACAAACACGCCACTCAGCCCGACGTCACGGTCCAAACGGCCTTTCGCTCAACCTTCCGAAGAATATCTGGCGGGAAAATGGTTTGTGAAATGATTGTGAGTCTCGGGGTCAGAAAGAGGTTTTCTCTGACGGATCAGTTGAACTGTAGATCAGGCTTGATTATGGCGGGAGATTGCGTGTGCTGGAGATTATTTCTGCTGTGTGATGGAGGATTTGTGTGTCTGTTGGAGGCGAGAGATCCTCGTGAGATTCCATCACCGGTCGCGGCCTTCATCCCTCGGGCCAAATCCTCGCTGAATGCAGATGTTTGTGCTAATGGTGTGAGAGAGAGAGAGAGAGAGAGAGAGAGAGAGAGAGAGAGAGAGTTAACCCTAATGGCTCCGTCCGTTATGGTTAAATGGAGTGTGTGTAATTCAGGTCAATGATAGTTCTATCAGATTCTCTCTCAGAGCTCTCTTTCAGTCTCTCTCTCTCTGTCAGTCTCTCTCTCTCTCTCTTTCAGTCTCTCTCTCTCTGTGTCAGTCTCTCTCTCTCTTTCAGTCTCGCTCTCGCTCTCTCTTTCAGTCGCGCTCTCTCTTTCTCTTTGTCTCGCTCCCTCTTTCAGTCTCTCTTTTGCTCTCTTTTTCTCTCCCAGTCTCTCTTTCAGGCTCTCTCGCTCTCTGTCAGTCTCTCTTGCTCTGTTTCAGGCTCTCTCTCGCTCTTTCAGTCCCTCTCGCTCTCTCTGTCTCTCTTTCTCGTTCTTTTTCAGTCAGCCTTTCTGTTTATCTATCTATCTCTCTCTTTCATGTCTCTCTTTTGCTCTCTCTCTCTCTCTCTCTCTCTCTTCTCATTCTCTCTCTGTCTGTATGTCTCTCTCGCTCTCTTCCTCTTCCCCCCTCAGTCAGTTCCTCACTTACCTTTTTCACTCTGTCTCTCTCACCCGGTTTCTTGCTCTCTCTCTCTTTGAATCCATCTTTATCTTTGTTTTTTTTTTCTCTACCCGCCCCCAACATCCTTTCCCCAGTGACTCTCTGTGTGTATTTGCACTTTCATTTTTTTTTTCTTTCTCCTATCTATCCGTTTTCTTGTTTTCTCTTCTCAGTTGTTTTTCATTTTCTGTCCTTTTCTTTTCTGCGCTTGACTCTTTCTTCTCTTTCCTCCACCTTCTCCTGACTCGGTGACCCCGCTCACATGCTTCCTCTTGTCTATGCAGCTTCACGGTTTGCGCCATGACTTTGTCACCGTGGCCAAATCTTTCTGGGAAAGTCTTGTCAGCAGCAGGGACTTGATTTATTTTTTTTATCCCCCCGGCGTGTCTCTCTGATTTGGTTCATGGTGGATTGTTGTGGGTTGAGGGAGAGATCGGTGGCGTCGGTTCCTCCGTGTTTTCGCCAGCGGTGGTTGTGGGAGATTAGCGGTGTTTGTCGAGGGAGGCGTCGCTGTGAACAATGCTCTGTTGCTTTGTTTCCAGAGAAGTGCTCTGCAGAAACCGACGGCGACTTTTATCTTCTCACGTTCTCTATATAGTACTGTATATACCATAAACTATATAGTATACCACTATATGGTGCTTGCTCTTCCGTTCAGATCTTTTTGTTTTTGCGTTTGTGTATTTATTTTAAAGCAAATGTTAAATTATTACGCCATTTACAGTTTACGCCAGTCAGATAATCCGAACATGTGCCTCCAACATAAAGGCGTTGGAGAAAGAACTGCAGCACGAGGTGTCGCTTTACTAGCCATCGTCATCTCGCTTCTCCATTTCTCCACGATCTGTCATCATCTTATTAAAAAAACATAGAATAGAGATTTCATGAAAGCCGATCCCAATCGAGAGATGCTATCACGATTCATGCCAGTATTGATCGGCCCTCAGGATCACAGCTGTTCTGGTGGCTTCCATGAACGATGGACGTTAGATCATCTCTCAAAGCTTCTTCAAATAAAAAGATGCGGCCAAACGACTGTGATCTCGGATCAGAGATCTTATGTAGACTTTGTTGGCTCTTCTCTGACCCGAAGACAGACCGTCAGGAGACTGATCGCTGTTCTTCTGACCTGAGGACAGGAGATGCTGAAATGCTCTGTCTGCTGAGTGATGATGCTGGATGAGGCCATTCAAACGCCGGTTTCACGTTTCATATCCTCTGAAACACAACTCTGCGGCTCCGTCTGAGGACACGTGAAATCAGATACAGCTCTTCTACACATCAGTCTGAAAACTGACAAGGTCTTTAAAAGAAAACGGGATTGTTTCAGGTTCCAATCGTGCATAAAGCCCAGTGAAGGTCACACTGGAATAAAGCAAATGTAGAAATATACTATGCATCCGTCAGCTTCCTAAACCACATTTCTATTGCTCCGTTACGAGGAGCCAATCCCAGACACCCTCTGTTGGTGGCCAGCCAATCACAGAACAGGAAAGACACACACACACACACACACACAGATTCACACCTATGGACGATTCTTCTGCATGTTTTTGGATTGTGTGTTTACTATGTTTTTCTTTTAATTACAAACGTAAGATAGTGGAATCCCAAAGACATTTTTATTGAAAAGCACCAATCTGAACCCGGTAAATAATCCTCAGAATACCTTCTTATAACGTGAGCTAAAGGCTTAAGACGCTTTAGAGAAACCTTGAAGTGGCTTTCAGTGAAGATCCAAGCGGCTTTCGTGCAGGAACCGCTGTTATCTAAAGCAGGTTGTAAGATAAGATTGAAACTCAGTCTGCTTTTATTGCTGCCGATGTTACGTCAAGATTAGGATCTTGTCGCCGGATCTTTATTGGTCAAATTGGAGGGGGGGAAGGCCATTCCGAGTGATTCATGTTCCAGATGTTGACGAGAGGAATTGATCTCAAATGAGTTTGGGCGAGTCAAACTTCTGGTCTCTAATCTGGATTAAGGTTTTTTTCCTTCACAAGCTCGTCATGTGAGATGGACACGAGTCTTTGAGACGTGTCCTCCTCATCGGAAGCTCACACGAGTCCTGAGAGGGTTGGTTCTTCCTCTCTGTGGCCTGGTTGTTTGCGAGACAATAAACGCCGGCTCGCCGTTCAGAAGTCTGGTTTGGTCGCATTCCTCGTATTTCTGTCCCATGATCTCAACTTTTACGAGCTCTTGTCGTTCAAGTGCCACGCACACGTGGATTCTTTGGCCTGGCTGGAGCTGGAGTGACCGGAGCATCTCTGTGTGTTCTGCTGTGCTGATTCACGAGACTGTCGCCTTCTCCTGAGGGTTCAAGGTCGCGCCGAGGCTCTGCTGATCGCTGACGCCTGAGGCCAGCTATTCTGTGGCTTTACAGCAGACACTATTTTTGTTACAAGTCTTTGGAACATAATTTTTAATTTGCGGGATTTGATTTGAATTTAAAGGTCTGGTAAATGTTTGCATCAGAGTATCCAGAAGATTCTATTTGAATCAAATCAAATTGAAAAAGCCTTTAATTGTCCCACAGCGGGAATATTGCATGTAACAACAACAGGATAAACAAATCAAATGAATTCTTTTTAATATGGAATGTCAAACTGGTAAATGAAATTAAAGCAAAGCTACTATTCAGAACAGGCGAGAATAGAAAAGGTTCAAATAAATTGCTCTAATGTTAGACGAAAAAAATTTTTATTATACAAATGTATTTATTATTGTATTATATTTGGTTGTTTTTTTTTTTTTGCTTTTGACATCTTAGCTCAAAAATTTAACAGTGAATAAATCTGAACATGTCAGTTCAGTGGGAAATGGTGCATTCCAGATGAAAAGCTTCCTTTTTTTTGGTCGGTAAAGCTTTTTGAATGTATCACACATCCCTTTTTCTTTTTCTCTTTCTCTTTTCTATCTCTCCAGTTGTTGGTGCTAGCAAGGCTTAGCATTATTGCGTGTGGAAATATTCCTTTTCAACGTCCTTTTCAGAGCTCTCACAAAAATGACCAGCTCTGATCCACATACCATGTTTACACAAATATAAGCACCCACCAAGATTTGTCTATAAAGCCAATAAAATAAAGCCAATAAAAAGCCAATAAAATCTTATACTGTACGTATGCTCATCTGCCTCCAGAACCATTATTTAACGTTAAATAGACGCACGTTTCAGTTTATTCGTGATTGCTCCTGACTTGAAATGCGGAAAAATGGGCTCTTATATTTACGTGCATATTTGAAACCGGCAATTATAATCTCGCCCCCAAGTTTTTGAGCGTTGAAAATTTGAAAAAAAAAGGTTCTTATATTCGCTTAAATACGGTAAGCCATGATTAATACTTTTGCATATTTCAACTTTTAGAGCGTTTTACTGCACTTGATCTAACATTATATTATAATGTATGTTCAATACTGATGTATTTTTATGTCCACTAAATATCTATCGGAAAGATCATAATAGCTACTCAGTTAAGTGAAGTTGCTGCTAGATTTTGCCCTTAGGTCCCGGTCCGTCTTGGTCGGCTTCTGGTCGGCATGTTAAACACCATTCTCTCAAAATGAATCTTTATTAGGTTCCTTGACCAGCGCCAGACTGGAATTCCTCCTGTAATCTGTCCTCTCCCTACCTTCTGCGTGGAGAAGACGATGGAGCCCACAGGGACTTACAGTTCCAGTTTTTGTCTGCAGGCGCTTGTCGGTTTCATCTGTGAAACACCGTTTCAGTGTCTAGTTTCTTCTGTCAGGAAGGATTTAAACTACTGAAGCGGCTTTGTCTGCAGAGCCATGACGCCTCACCAACACTTACCCGTCCGACTGGAGTTTGTGCAAGAATGACGGGTGAATTTGATGGCGTGATTCACAAAAATGTACGACTATTATTTGTGTTTCTGTGTAATGGCGTGTAATGGCGTGAGAGGAACCTCTGGATGTGTCATTGTCACACATCGGGTTTCGCAAGCAGATTCCTTCCTGTTTGGCGTGACGAGGGAGTTCCTCTTCTCCCGCTGCGTTTCCACTGGTTTAACTGGGAGTTAAACAGCTGGTATGTGTAGATTGGAGAGCCGTCGTGGATGGAATATTTTCTTTGATGTTCCGAGTTTCTAGGCCTGTTGACGTAGAACGGCAGCAGAACGGCTGAGTGATGTTCTCCCTCGCCTAGCGGGTTTTGCGCGACGTGTTGCGATCGGCCTCGGCCTGTTGGGAAAGCCAGATCTGCGCTTTGATCCGGCTGAAGGGATTCGGAAGCGTCTGATTGTATGAATAAGCGACTGTATTCACGCTCACCAGCTCATCCAGTGGCGGAGTGACGGGTTTTGTGCGTGTTTGAATGGTTCCGTCTCGCCGCGGCTCTCGGGTTGAACGCCGCTGACACGATGATTGTCCTGGTCAATTAATCTTGTTCAGAAGCGACTGATGGTCGTCTTCAAACTCACATTTTAGGCAGGACGAGGCTTGTTCTGTGCTCACGAGCTGCTTGGCGAAGCTGCTTTTCTCAAATCTATGGACACAGATTTATATATATATATCATATATTTAAATGTGTATTTATGCAGATATTAGAATTTTCGGTGCTCACAAATTTGGGGGGTGCTTATAATTGCCGATTTCAAATATCTGTGTAAAAATAAGACCCCTTTTTCCATGTTTCCAGTCAGGAGCAATCACAAATAAACGCGTTGCGTTTATGCAGTGGCGCGCGTGTGCGTCTTTAAATAATGTGTAGGCAGACACAAGCTTTAATTAGCTCAATAACACAAGTAAAGAAACATTAGACACGCCAGGAAAATAACACTGGAAGAAGTAAGATTAAATGAAGATGAAATGTCCTGTACACTAGAATCGACTTTTTATTATCTGTCATTTATGTAAAACAATATCAAAATGCAACGAGTCACAAGTTAGGTTTGTTAAATAAAAAAAAATACTATGCTTATGAGAATGTTAACGTAATTGAACCAGAAATGTAAAAAAAAAATATTTTTTTTTAATTTGAAAATTTAATTTTGTGCCTGAAAAATCAGTGGGGTGCTTATATTTGCGTAAATACAGTATATATATTCTCTTGTCTGTCTGTCTGTCCTTTTTTAAATTATTAGATCATGTGTTTGTCTTTTTTAAATTCAATAATTATAATTGTTATTTTACATAAAGTTATAAACGCGCGTATATTTCATGTAAATTCTATAGAAATAAAATTCAGAGGCATGAGTTGTGTTGGCATGAGGGTTGTGTTGCTAACGGGGTTTGAGACTCTGTCCTTCACCGAGACGCACTTTTATACAGATGGTGAAATCTGCTTTTGAACAACAGCCATTGTCTTGTTTCTTCGGGCTTCTGACACGCCAAAGAAGTTTCTCCTTCATCAAGACGCGGGGCCGCAGTCGCGTGGTGTTTTGAGCGGTTCCTTGCTTGAGCCGTTCCAGGCTGATGTTCTTTTCCCGTCTTTGTCTTTATCCGGATCTTCTCTGTGACCATATGATCATCTCTGGCTTTTTTTAAGATCACATTTCAGGAAACAACAGTCTCTCTCTCCCCTCCCCCTCGCTGCATTTCCTCCACCCCCTCCCCTGTCACAGCTGCCACACACACACACACACACACACACACACACCGCCGTCTGGTCCAGTGTTCAGCAGAGGGGGCGTCAGTCTGGGACCGAGGCAGCACCGGACCGCAGGATCCGATCCAGACGGCGTCCTGCCTTTCTATGGTCAGTTCCTGGGTCCGCGGACGGTTCGTCTGGGTGGATTCTCTCGGACCGACCCTCGTCTGGCTCCTCACCTTATAAGGATCCGAGCGTGAAGACCAAGATCTCCTGGTCTTGACAGCCAAAGCGAGCTGCGGTATTTGTGCGTGCTCGCGCCTTCCCTCGGCTCTGGAATGTCAGCCTGGAAGCCGGAGCGGATTCCCAGAGCGGAGCTTGAAGGCTTGAGGCATGAGCTCAGCGCTGACGCTGACCCCGCGCCGGACGCACAGAAGATCCCGCAGTGAGAAGGCGCTTGCCGGTTGGTTTTTCTGCTTGGCGCCGACATGACGCTCGCTTTGGTTTGCCTCGGAGTCCAGGCCAGCGCTTGAGTGCTCGGGGTCCGAGGGTCTTGTCCATGCCTGTCATAACCCTGCAGGTCAAAGGGTGAGTGAAAGCTGCTCTTACGCCGATCTGATAACCAAGTGACTTGATCTTGACGCTTAAGAGCCGCTCTTGAGTTCATCTGCGACACTAATCTTTGGCTCTTGAATTGATTTACGTTGGGGTTTCTGCCCTAGAGGTTCTGGGAGAAGAAGCTTCGTGTCCACACCTTCTTTCCGCTAGTCGGGTGGATGTTCTCCTTCTCAAGTCGTTGATTGAAACTGGCTGGATTTTTTTTGATGGGAAGGATGGCTTCTCATGTGAAGATCCCTCGTGAAGATTCTCAAACGTTTTCTAAAGTCTCTTAATGATAGTTTTCCACTGACGTGTTTTTCCAGCAAACATTCATCAAAAACATGGATTTTTTTTTTCAAACTCCAATCTCCCAAATCATTTATCTTTAGGCCAGAAGTTGAGGAGAGTGAAAACGTAGTTGAATTTTCATGGTTCTTGTAGCTCAATCCGCAGATGACGCTCGCAACACAGAGGATTTTCAGTATTATACGTACGTACTACCTATCAAATAATTATATTTATTTTTGTTTATGATATTAATTGGGGAAATGCTGTGATTAAACCCAATAAATTCCAGCTTGAACATTTGTGACGTTTGAGGGTTTATTTTAAATAATTCCTAAAAAAGTAGTCGTCCCTAAAAATGTCCTCCATTGGCACCGGCGCTGAACTTCTGTAACCTGTCAAGGCCTGAGCAAATATGTCCCCTCAGCCTCTGACCTTTGACCCCAGCGCCAATTATTCTCCCCAGTTGCCCAACCACGTAATTATCTCAGCAGCGGCAGCCAATCAGGGTCGAGGGAGTGGCATGTAGAAAATGACAGGGTGATGGTGTCGATAGGGATGTTTGAGGCGTGACGTGACTCAAATGCGGCGAACTCGCAGTTTTCAGTTCTCCGGGTCGGTTTTCGGCAGTTGTCAAACGGAATTCCTCCGAGAGGCAAATCTGTGAGTTATGGGTCAAATAAGTGATATTTTCTAGTCACTCGGGTGGATCTGTCTTCATTACAAACTCCCTCGCCGTGACGGACGCACTAACAGGCGGGAAAATCCCCAACAAAGCAGCAGGAATGTTGGAAAGGCACGGCCGTGTGTGTTTTCCGCGCGCTTGCGCCGCACTGCAGCTCATTAGCCTCTGTCAGTCATCTTTATTGGCGCCGCCGCCAGACCTGTCAGACCCGGGACCGCCGGAGGTTCTCCAGGCCTGGGTTTGTTTGTGGTGTCGGGTGGGATGACGGAGATTTATTTAATAAAGTCAGAGATGTGTTAAGAGAGTGTCTGGTACCTGGAACGGCCGCTGACATTATTGCAGACGTGTCGTTTTCTAAATCACCAGTTCAATGACTCCAAATTGCAGGATTTTCATGTGGGATTTTCAGTTTGGTAAAGCATCAAGCCTCCGAGTGGAACGGAAATATGAAGCCTTACCATAAATGTTAATATTTTAACATTTTTTTTTTTTCATTTTTAATATGCTTATAAAATGTTGTGTGTATATTTACAGTATTTGTTTTGTAAAACGGAATCACGATTTTTTAATTTTTAAATCACTTTTTAAAAATTATTTTAAAGGAATATATGTTCAAGCCTCCGGGTGGAATTGGATAAATACAAATTTAAAGCTTAAAAAAATTATTCAATAACATCTATGAATGTATTTTATACACATACAATATAAACATTATATACTGGTGTAAGTTTATAGTATATACTGTGCTATATATGCATGAATGACATGACTTTAATTGTCCCACAGCAGGGAAATTTCATGTCACAGCATGACAGCAGACAATTCTGTTTGTATAGAAAACATCTATATGAAAAACAAGTAAATAGTCTTGCATTAACACAAATAACACAGCACACACTATAAATAAATAAACATAACCATAACACACTGCACACATCATAGAGAACAAACACAACTATAAATAAATAGCGCTGCACATCATAACAACAGTTCAATTTACCAGTTTAGATTGTACAGTGTGTGTGTGTCTGTGTATATACGTATATGTGTGTGAGAATCTACACGTGTATAAACAAAGATTGGTCAGGATTAATAACCAAATTTCTATACTTTCTATATAAAAACAAAGGGTTTTTTAATAATATTAATAAAATAATGAATAGTTACTCGTTGTTTTACTGAGATGAGATCTTAGTTACTCATAATAAAGTTAGTCTGCCAAACTCGTATAAAGTAAAGTTATTGTTTTTAAGTGTGTTGTAAAAAAAAAAAAAAAATGGAAAAACATTCTCCATAGATTACATTTAGTTTTTTATCATTGCTGTTACGGCTAACAAGAGCTACACTGATGTCAAATGATGGAGTAACGACACTTTTTTTTAAAGGCGTTTTTGTACTTTGCTTCCATGTTCTAATGACAGATTCTTTCTGGCACCGTGATGTTTCTGCTCTTCTATTTTCATCCACTCTTCCTTCCTCTTTCAGTCCCGTTTTAGCAGCAGCTCCATCACCAGATTTGTACTGGGCGCTTTCACCGTCTGCTCCTAGCAACTCACACACTGACGCCGACTTTTACGCCGCCATCGGTGACGGGGGATTAAACAGTAGCCACGTCACGGGCTCATTGATTCAGCTGCACAGGGACGGGCTTCAGACCCCGGCGGACCCTCGGACCAGAGACAGGGACGGTGTTTTGGTTTTGAATGGCTGTGTCTGTCCGCACACCTGGATGATCTGGACCCGCGCCAGCCGAGACGACAGGAAATGAGCGGCGAGAAAGACGGGCTGAATCGAGACGAGCTGAATGACAGAGAGAGGGAAAACCCGGAGCAGGATCAGGATCCAGTCCCCTCTCAGTTCCAGTGCTTTTGTTGGCCGACATTCCTCTGAAATACCAGTGTTTTGTTACCGGGCCCGGTTACGCCCACGTCTGCGCTTGAGTGACACACACACAGGCTGACGACATTTACTCTGCGTTAAAGTGTTCGGTGCGGCCGAGTAATGACAGGAAATGCTCTTGTGTTGCTCAACGATTCAAACAATCCCACAGTCATTCTCCAAATGCCTTGAGGAGGAAATGCTACTCGCACTAATGAGCGGATGAATGTCCGTCTCTTGTTTCGGAGCAGTCGCGCTGTTGCCGACGGCGGAATGCGGATCGCGGCGGACGACTACATCGAGACGCTCCAAACACCCGCCATTTTGCCTCCTTTAAAACCAGTTTTTTATGCTGAACTTAATCGATGGCACGTTGGTCGACATTTTCCGATTTGATTTGTGTTGGTCACTCACGCTGTTGTTCTGGTCTGTCCGCAGGTGGAATGTGAATCGGGCCGGTGAGTCTGGCGTTGGCGCTGCGGCTGGTGCCGATGGGAGCTGCTGCACCATCATGAGCTGCCATGACGCCGGGGGGCGTCGCCGTTACGAGGACTCGGAGTTCACCTTGCGCGTGTATCCCGGCACGCTGTCCGAGGGGACCATCTACTGCCCCGTCACCGCTCGCAAGGTCACCTCGGCAGCAGAGGTCATCGAGCAGGTCATCGGGCGCCTGCAGCTGGACCGCGCCCGCTTGTACGTGCTGGCCGAAGTGAAGGAGTTCGGAGGGGAGGAATGGATCCTAAACCCGAGCGACTGTCCGGTGCAGCGCATGATGCTGTGGCCACGCATGGCGCTGGAGAACCGATTCGGCGGGGAGGATTACCGCTTCCTCCTGCGGGAGAAGAACGTGGACGGCTCCATCCATTACGGGAGCTTGCAGATGTGGCTGCGCGTCACGGAGGAGAGGCGGCGGATGGTGGAGCGTGGACTGCTGCCTCAGCCTCCCGCCGGCCAGTATGTGTCGGACCTCTGCGCCCTCCCCGACCTGAACGAGCGCACTCTACTGGAGAACCTGCGGGGACGCTTCCGGCAGGAGAAGATCTACACCTACGTTGGTGGGATTCTGATCGTGGTGAATCCGTTCAAGTTCCTGCCCGTTTACAACCCCAAGTACGTCAAGATGTACGATAACCACCAGCTCGGCAAGCTGGAGCCGCACATATACGCCGTGGCGGACGCCGCCTACCACGCCATGCTCCAGAGAAGAAGAAACCAGTGCGTGGTGATTTCTGGAGAGAGTGGATCGGGAAAGACCCAGAGCACCAACTTCCTGATCCATCACCTGACGGCGCTCAGTCAGAAGGGCTTCGCCAGCGGCGTGGAGCAGATCATACTCGGAGCCGGACCCGTACTGGAGGTAAGGTTTGTTTGTTTGGACCTTCTCGAAAGCCTGTTTGAATGCAGACGTTTGATGGTATGGTTGTCGCCAAACCGGTTGGGCTTTGTTTTCCCGTAAAAAAGCCAGACGTGAGTCTTCAGCAGGGGCGTGCGGTAAACATCAGTGTGTGTTTCGCTCGAAAGCTTGTGTCTATTTCGGGTCGGGAAACTTGAGCTGAACTCAAGTACTGTAGGAGGCCGTGAGCAGCCAATCACGGTTGCCTTTACTGTGATTGGCGGGTGGGATTTGCGACTGTTTTGTCACTCGCTGGTCACACTAGTGAACAGACTAGAACCGCTCTGGTTTCTTCTGAGCAGAAGGTTTAGTCTCCTGAAAGCTCCAGCAGTGGAAATGAAGATGTTCTTTTGTTGAGTTGAAAGGAGCCACAGGGGTTTCCAGTCAAATGGAGGGTGAAGAAGCTCTTGTTCTCTTGTTTTGCTCTTTAAGGCAAAAGTCATGTGATGCACTGTGACTCTAATGAGCTACCCACTGACTCTCTCTCTCTCTCTCTCCCTCTCTCTCTCTCTCTATGATGGAGTGTTTCAGGGTTCTCTTCACTTTGTTTCCGCTGTGAATCGCTGGTGTGGACGCAGCCAAACCTGATCTAAAAATAACAGTCGCTTTATGAATCATTTATACCCCGAGATTTCAATTCACCACACACTCTGTGGTCAAAGTGCAAATAAACCCAGTTACTCTCGTCCTTCTGACTATGACATCACTGTCTCTCTCATTCTCTTAACTCTGTCTCTCAGTCTTTCTTTCTCTCTCTCTTTCACTAACTCTCTCTGTCCTTCTCATTTTCTAACGCTCTTTCTTTCTCTAACTCTGTCTCTTTCTCTCTCTTGTTCTCAAACTCTATCTTTCTTTCTTTCCATCTTTCTTTCTGTCATTCTCTAATTTTCTAATTCTTTCTCTCTCATTCTCTAACTCTCTATTTCTTTATTTCTTTTTTCTTTCTCTTTTTCTAACTCTATCTCTCTGTCTTTCTATTACTCCTTGTCTCTCTTTCTCTTTTTCTTTCTCTCTCTCTCATTCTCTAACCTTCTAATTCCTTCTTTCTCATTCTCTAACTCTTTCTTTTTTTCTTTCTGTAACTCTCTACCTCTCTGTCTCTTACCCGTATTCTCAAACTTCCCTTCTTTCTTTCTCCCTGTCCCTTACCCTCATTCATCTTTTTTCTCGCAGTTTCTCTCTTTCTGTTTTTCTCTCTCTCACACACACACACACACACACACACACACACACACGTTTCCTTCAGGTTGTTTAACTCTGATGAAGTGCAGACCGCTGGCGTGATGAAGGGATGCTGACCCGTGACAGCGGATGCTGCTCTAGCGCTCTGGGCGCTGTCTGCTCTGCCGTCGCCAGGAATCAGGGCGTGTCACGTGACTGGGCCGCCGGGGTGGCGTTGCTTCTGTTTCACGCTCCACCAACACTCGCGTCGGCTCTGATGACCATCAGGACGCAATCCTCAGGAGAGCCACGCAGAAGGTCTTTGGTCATCACACGGATCTCCTCGATCCCACTCAGCAGATCGGAACCTTAGACGCGTGTGGTTGTTTTAGTTTTTGACTATTCCAGCTATTTACATGTAGTGTATGTTTAATAATTCAAGTAGGTCTTTGCAATAATGCAGTGGAAAACTGCAGTGGTTGCTGACGCCCGGCTCCAGCCGTGTGTGTGTGTGTGTGTGTGCGTGTGTGTGCGTGTGTGTGCGTGAGTGTGTACAGTAAATGTCTGTTCGAGCCTGAGGCGACATCATAATGCCAGTGTGTGTTTTCACCTCGTGAAGTGTGTGACCCACATTCGTGAAGTGTGACGTCGTTCTCTGGTTTGAAGAATCCAGAAGTTTCTCCTCGGTGACTTTGTGGAAAAGCGCATTTCCGTCAGATGAGGTGTTTAACTCGGATCTGGTCACTGTCGGGCCCCGGGGCCTCATCGGCCCTTTGAACTGAAATCTCCGTTGTATTTGTACGATTGGCACGTTCGTACAAGTGTGTGTAACTCTCAAACTGTGAGTCGCACAGACGCGTTCCTTACATTCTTTTGTCTGATTCGCAGGCTCGGGTGATGACCAACTAGACGTGTTTAACTCACAACATTAAAGGAATTTCCGTAATTGGTGTTTGACGCAAAATCAAACCAGTCGTTGGTTTTCTGTGTTTTCCAAACTAAACAAGGTTCAGATTAAACTGTGGCTTCTCGTTATCGTTTTTTCGTTGAAATCTGATGAATAATAACAGATTTTAAATGTCAATCGTAGACTTAAAACATGCGATTAGAACATTTTCACAAAAACATATTCCGTGGGGAAGTTGAGTTCGGCACCACTTTAGTTTCTTGATTTCAAAGCCTCTGCTGTCTAGAAGCTGTCTGGCTCTACGTGGCTCCTCAGGTTGGAGAGGCCGAGTCCCCCGTGAGGGCCCGCGCGGGACCCCCTGAGCACCTTCAGACAGCTTTACGAGGACTCTGGAAGTTTCCGCCAGCCGATGTGAAACAGATGCGGCGTCACACGCGCTTTCTGAAGATGCTGAGGAAAGTTATAATGCAGATAACGAGGTGCAGTAAAGGTGTTTAGATGGATACCTGGACGGCTCGAGCTCCGATTGTGGCGGATGCAAGGATCTCGACCTGTGGATGGAAAGGTCGGAGGAATGGGTCGATTCGGACGGACAGAGAGACAGATGGCTGGTTTTGTGGAAAGAGATTTGCACTGAGATAGATTGATGGACGGATGGAATAATGGATGGATGGAATAATGGATGGATGGAGGAAAAAAAATGAATGGATGGAGTATTTGTGTAGAGGGATTTAGACAAATAGATGTATCTGTCTGATGATGGGTGGATGTTGAGGAATACTGTATTTATGTGGATGGACTTCCACTAATTATTGGATAATAAATGCATGCATCAATGTGAATGCTAGATGGATGGATGCATTGTTAATAATAAAGGGATGAAGTGATGCGATAGATGGATTTATGTAGTGAAATATGAACAGATCACTGGAATAAGATGAAATTTCACGGATATGGATGAATGAATAAATGCAGGCAGAGAGACAGGACAATGGATGGATGGATGAATTAATGTGTAGATGAAGTTTTCTCTCATTTGTGCGTTTGTGTCTCAAGTGGATCGTTATTGAATCGCCGGGCGTGAGGGTGATGCATGATGAAGGACTGTAAACGCGTGTCACGCTGTTGTCGCTTAATTAGGCGGCTAACGTGATTAGCCACCATCTGGAATATGTGATCATACGCCACAGAATAAACGTTTGTCGTTTCAACTTGACGACTGTTTCTTGGAAAACAAACTGCAGTACTAACGTTGTGTGGCGGAACTGGCGAGGTCTGCCGAGCGGGTTTGTGTCGGCGCGAGCGGATTAAAGAGGAAAGTAGGCGGCGGATGAGAGGCTGTGATTGTTCGGAGAGAGACGGAGTAATTAACCCGCTAACCAATCCAAGGCGTTTAATTACAGTCCTCCGTCCGTCTGTCCGTCCGTCCGTCAGCCAGGCTGTGAAATGGTGCTCTCGTGCTGCTTAACAGGAAGTGACAACTGTAGAGTCGTGACTTGTCTTAACTAGCGACCGTCTCGCCACTGATCACGGAGCTCCGCAACTCCGTTCTTGCATTATAATGACAGAATTGCACTAATGACTTATTGATAGCCAGAGTGTTTGCAAAAAAAGTTGAATTTTGAACTCTTTCAGGCTTCACAAGCTTACAAGAACAACAATAAATTGCACTTGAATCGCAATTTTCTTGACCAATTGAGAGAAAACAAATACCGTATTCATGCGAATATATGCACACCTTTTTTCAAAATTTTGACACTAAAAAACTTGGGGTGCTTATCAACGATTTCAAAATATACGGGCCCATTTTTTTGTATTTCAAGTCAGGAACAATCACAAATAAACGGAAACACGTCGTCTTTGTGCAGCGCCGCATGTGTGCGTCTAAGTTATGTTAAACAATGGTCTGTAGGCAGACATGTGTACAGTATAAGCTCTAGAGTATAATTGGCTCAATAACAGAAATAAAGAAACATTAGACACGCCGCGACACTTAACAGAGACAAAATAACGCTGGAAGAAGTAAGATTAAACTAAACACAGTACAATATTTTATATTACAACAATCAGTGACTACAAACGCTTAGCTTAGCGCAACCGGCTACAATCGAGTCCAATGTGTCATCGCAGAAAGAGTCAAAACTGTAGAAAATAAAGAACACGGGCAAGGACTAAAAAAATCCAAGGAACTGACACAATCAAAATGCTGGGTCGCTGCACAGGGGATAATAATTCTTCCTCCTCACACTGCGTCTGATAAACGGAGAGCTTGAGAACAATTGCTCTGCGCATGTGTGACCAGAGAGCAAAGGATCTTGAGAAATGAAGTCCTAACCTATGTAATATATATATACAGAAACATTTCAATTTTAATTATTTATACATTTTGGCCAAATTTTGTTTGTCAATTTCGTTCAAAACTGTAAATGTTTAAACGACAATCCGCTGAAGCCAAAAGGTGATAACAGGTGAGTTTCCGCGCTGACATCAAAGTTACTTGCGAAAATGATTGTGACACAGTTTATCACACAAGAACTCTGTTGTGATCAGCCGGGAGGGTGTTGCAAGTTCAAATCCCAGTCAGGTGGGATCTACACCAGTGTGCGAGTGTCTTTGAGCAAGACACCGACCCACATGCCACGCAGATTAAGACTGCCCACTGCTCCAGGTGTCATTCATAAGGCCCCTAGTGGACACTTTTATCACTGGAGGCTTCTGGATTCGGGGAGGTGTGGGTGGTCCGATGCTCCTCACTTCACACGCCTGTGCTTTAATTCATCACGCGGAACTCCAGCGCTCCATGTCTGTGTTTACTTAAAGGCCCGGTCCCGCCTGACCCTTGACCCCGCACGCACGTCTGGGGCCCGGGGCATCAGAGCTGAGAGGTTTTGTTTGGTCTCCTGCTCCCAGAAGAACCTTCATCGTTGCTTCAGCGTGGCACTTTCTGATTGGATCCTTTATTGTCCGTCTATTCGTTTATTTCTCTCTCTGTCTGCATCTGGTTCTTCTGTCTGGTTTTCTTCATCTTTATTCTTTATTCTCTTTATAATAAACGTGCTTCTAATACATACTTGGTATAAATGTGTGTGTGCATGCATGTCTCTTTTCATGTCTCAATCTCTTATTCTATTTCTTCACCAGCTATCTCTCGCTCACTTTCACATTCCCTCTATATATTCTTTGTTTCTAGCTTTTTCTCTTTCACTCTAACTCTCTTCATCATTTGTTCCATTTCACTTCTATCTATTCATATGTCTTTATCAATATCTACCTTTTTTTTTACATCTCTTTATCTTTCTCTTTCACTGTATACAGCTCTTCACGTGTTTCTCCATCTTTTTTTCTGCAGTCTGTTTCCTCTCTTCATGTATCTCTCTCTCTCATCGTCGTGTGGATGACAGCGGTGTTTTTTTTTTCCTGTATGAAGTGTTCAGCCACCGTGAGCTTCTTCAGTTTTCTTCAGCTGTTCACGTTCGCCTGTGTAAACACTCGGAACTTCTCGGAATCACCGTGATGTGTTTCCGAGGGTCTCGGGGGGGCCAAGGTGTGTGTTGCTACACATTCACTCGTGTGTATGTACACGGATTTATGGAGAGAAAAAGAAAACATGTTCTGCTGTCAGACACGTGACTGAACGCGTCTGAATGTAAGAAGCGTGACGGGAATAAAAGCAGCAGGAAGTTTCCAGATGTTCGGGCCACATTGTCCTTCAGAGATGAAGATCACCGCATCCGATATATTAGTACTTATTGCTTAAAAAAAATGTATTTCAATATATCGTTGTTTATTTTTGATTTTTAAATTGATGTAAAAATGTTTTTTTATTCGATTGCAGTTGTTATATTTCTTTATACATTTATCTTATGTTTATATGAAAAATACATAATGTTTTATCATTTAATATTAAAAAATGATTCGAAAAAGATGTGAGTTTTTTTTTTTTCTTGGTCATTTTATATACTGAATTTGTATAACTACGATATGTACTGTATGTGTACGCGTAAGTGTCATTTTATATTTGTTTATAGTTGTACGTTTTCTTGAATTGTTATAAAGAAGAATGTATATGGAGAAAAATATGAAATGTAGTTATATATGGAGATAAATATGAAATTTAGGAATTGTTTTTGGAAGTCACAGTATATTTACTTTGATTTATTTTATGTGTTTTTAATTTTCTTGACTTTCTCCTCAGGCTTTTGGGAATGCCAAGACGGCTCACAACAACAATTCCAGTCGCTTCGGGAAGTTCATCCAAGTGAATTACCAGGAGAGCGGCACCGTGAGGGGGTAAGACGCCACTCAGACTCGCGCTCGCCGCGGCCACGCCCTGTTCTGACCTCTGCTGCTTTCAGAGCGTATGTGGAGAAGTATCTGCTGGAGAAATCTCGCCTGGTCTATCAGGAGCACAACGAGAGGTGACAAGCACACACACACACACACACACACACACACACACACACACTTTGGCTACTGTACTGTCTGGCACTTTGTTGTTGCTACTGTAGTGATTTCTCCCTGTCCTTCACAGAAACTATCACGTGTTTTACTACCTTTTGGCTGGAGCCAGTGAGGAAGAAAGAAAATCTTTTCATCTTCTCAAACCTGAAGAGTTTCATTATCTGAACCAGGTATAAAAAAACACACCAAAAATGTATATAAATGGAATTGATTATGAGGTTGTATCTTCATTTACAGTATCTATATGCTTGTCTGTTATTCTTTAACCGTCCGTGTGTGTGTGTGTGTGTGTGTGTGTGTGTGTGTGTGTGTTAATTAACCGTAATTGTTTTATACATGGATGGTTAAAGATGAACAGACAAACATATAGAGAAAGATGGAGGATGGTGAGATGAATGGACGAATAATTGAGTAGCCAAACAAGACGTATGGATTGACGGACAGACAGACAGATATTCGAAGAGTTCTTTTATATTTTAATAGTGATACTAGAGGTGCTGCTGTATTTTTAGAGTAGAAACATTTGTCATTTACTCACTTCTGAACGCCGAATCCTCTTTTAAGCTCATTTCACTGAAACACAGTTGCTCATAATCCCCAGCAACACAAAGAGCTGAATGATGCTGTTGCCATGGAGACAGTCGTCAGCATCAGAGGGTGTGAGATCAGGGCGAACAGAAGGCCGGTCACACACACACACACACACACACACGTCCCACAGCTACATGTGGTTGTGTCTTTTTTCCTAAATGGGGGTATTAGTTTTGTCCTGAGCTCTTAAATATAAAGAAGTACCATCACACACACATTAATTAAATAGCGTAAATTACGCGCGCGCACACACGGCATCACATAACCCGTCTGTCTGCCTTCCAGATCACAAAGCAAGTTCACAGACAGTTCTGGGATAATGACTCTGAGACTGAGCTGGTCAGTATCTCGTGTGTGTGTGTGTGTGTGTGAGAGAGCGCACGTGTCCTCACTCGGCTGTGGCGCTGGTGTCTGCGCTTCAGTGTTTGTTCGCGTCTGCTTCTTTTCTCGCCAGCTTTTGCGTTTGTTTTTTATTACCATCTTCATCCTCTTAAGGGTCTGCAGGGGTCTTTGACGGCTTTAGGACCACTGCCCAGTGTCAGTCTGGTATGGAGTAGAGAACTGTGCCAGAGTCTCGCACTCATTCACCTTTTGGCAAGCTGCCAGCTTTCGGCTAAATATTGCATGGTATTGGGCTCTTGTGGTGATATTTGGTGAAAGGGTATTTTAAATGGATTTGTCTTCTTTACAAAGTCTCCACTGTAGAACCATGAGCCAGAGGAACCAGTTGATGGCGATGGAACCTTGTAGATGTTTGCTGGCTTTCAGTCCGTGTCTGTGGTTGTCTGTGCAGGACTGTTTCTCGGTGGAAGGAGAAGATCTGAAGCATGACTTTGAGCGTCTCCAGCTGGCCATGGAGATGGTGGGCTTCCTACCGGCCACCAGGAAGCAGTGAGTTTCTGGATCATTGCCCGAGCTTGTCGTCCTGTGACATCACTAAGAAGGCAGAACCTTCTTCTCTTCTCATCAGGATCTTCGCCCTCCTGTCTGCGATTCTTCATCTGGGGAACATCCGCTACAAAAAGAAGACGTTCCGGGACGACTCCATTGATATATGTAACCCGGAAGTGCTTCCCATAGTCTCTGAGCTTCTGGAGGTGAGGGAACATCTGCACAAGAGCAGTCTCTCTGTGCTGAGGTGCTGTCTAAGCTGAGGTTCTTCTCTCTGTCTGTCTCACCAGGTGAAGGAGGAGATGCTCTTCGAGGCTCTGACCACACGCAAGACGGTGACGGTGGGAGAGCGACTGATAGTCCCGTACAAACTGGCTGAGGTCAGAAGTTCTGAAGAATCCATGATCAGCTCGAAGAAGTGCTCGAGCTTCATTATCTCTTTCAGCACAATGTCTCTTTCTATCAATCTGCCTCTCACATTCGTTCACTTCCTGTCCCGACTGGGGACTGAACCGTTGTGTGTTGATTTTACTCCAGAGTGTGACGTGATGATCATTAAATGTTTGATTCTGGTGAATAATGAATCACTCAGCAGGAATTCAGCTAAAAATAAAAGTGAATCAATAATGCAGCAGCTGAATGTGAGCAGTAATGCGGGAGAATTCACGCCATCCATAAATGATACCAAAAATCTCTGTTTTGGCAACAGCAAGGTTGCCGTTTCGATGCTGGGAAAGGTGTTTAAATCTAATAATCTCTTTCTCATGGATGGTTTTCTGGAGAAGGTTTCCGTTTGGAATTGTTGATAGTAATTTTACAATGTGAATTGAATCCACGTTTGGAATTTTGCCCACGTCACGTAAAAACACTAATGCCAGGTATAATATAATGCAATATCGTTCTATTTATTTAACAAAAAGAACGCTCAAAAGAATAATGATAAATAATAAAAAGAACTTTATCAAAGAGCCTGTTTGTTCAGAAATCCATCTGCGTAACTAAACGATAACATACAGCTTTAAACACTGTATTTTTGCAAAGGAAGTGACATCAGTGTTTGAAGATCATTGGCGAATGTGGCTTTATTCTGTGGCTGTGTGTGCATGTGCTCGCAGGCCGGGACGGTGAGAGACTCGATGGCGAAATCTCTGTACAGCGCCCTGTTTGACTGGATCGTCTTCCGCACCAATCACGCGCTGCTCTACAACAAAGACCTGGAGGATTCGGCCAAGGTGCGCACACTCCGTCACATGACCAGCTGTGAACAGGAAAATCCTTCAATTAGGGCTGAATTAATCAACATTGTCGACAAATATTTGCGTTTCACGGGAGAATAACGCGCATGTTGGCTCACTTAAAGAGGAAGCGTCTCGGCTGACTTGCCACCCGTCCTTTATAATACGCAATCGTCCCGTATTTGAGAATTAAATTGGGCGTCCCGTTTTGTATCAATACGGGATGGATTTGTAAATTCAGTCAGACGCATAAGCACTAATGTATTACATGAAACATTACATTTGATACATTAATAGACAGCACCATTCCCATGTGTGCAGAATATAACCCAACAAATTGCATGTGTAACTTTGTGTTTTTTTTTACATTAGAAATAGACTGTGTAGAAACTTCATTAGCTAATGTTTGTAGCTCTTCTATGTGTGTGCTGTTTCCATGTTTGGATAGTTGTTACTGCAAAAATATTAAAACTTTAAAGTAGTTTTAATATTTCCCGATCTTTACCCAATATTACCAAATACCTGAACCCTTGTTTTAAAAATGAAGCTCTTAATGCCGCTGTCAAGATATGTTCACATTGAACTTTTTTGTCTGCAATACAGCTACCGATAAATTTTTCTTTCGAGTTGAAAGGAATGTGTAAGCAATGCTTCAAGAGCATCTTTGTGTAATTTGATTTGGACAGAATCAGAAAACTTAAAGACAGTTTTGTTGGTTTAAAGTATATTAAAACTAGAAAAGTTAATTATCTCAAAAGCAGAAGTGAATTTCTTAATTAAAATGTGGTAAGTTTTAACTTTGCTAAAATAGCTGAATAATCGTTCAAAACATATCGATTAATCATTTGAATAAATGATGACTATTCGAATAATCGTTCTAATAATCGATAGATTAATTATCAAAATAATCGCTTGTTGCAGCCCTACCTTCAATCTTTCCGTTCGTATCTATCCATCACTTTTTATGTTTGTCTCATGATGCATCTCTCACGTGTGCTTATGTTCCAGAACTTGTCGATCGGTGTGCTGGACATCTTCGGTTTCGAGGATTACGAGAACAACAGCTTTGAGCAGTTCTGCATCAACTTTGCCAACGAGACGCTGCAGCATTACTTTAACCAGCACGTCTTCAAACTCGAGCAGGTGACTTCACACACTTCACTCTGACGCTTTCGCACAGTCATCAAATATTAAAGCGTTTGTGTGCGTGAGACACATTCAGACTCGTTTGATGTCTATGTGCTGTTTTGGGTCAAAACATCCTGCTTTTCCTGCTTCGTTAAGAGGAAGTGATGGTGTGTTTGTGTGCAGGAGGAATACCGGTCCGAGGACATCAGCTGGCACACGATCGACTACATCGACAACACGGCCTGCATCAACCTCATCAGCAAGAAGCCCACCGCACTGCTCCACCTGCTGGACGAGGAGTGCAAGTGCGTCCTGACACAACCCGCGTCCTCCATCCACAGGGTTTGAATCTGCTGTCTAAGACGTCCTCGTGCTTTAGCTTTCCTCAGGCATCCAATCAGACACTGCTGGACAAGTTCAAACGGCAGCACGAGGGAAACGCCTACATTGAGTTTCCCGCTGTCATGGAGCCGGCGTTCATCATCCGCCATTACGCTGGGAAGGTCAAATACGGCGTCAAGGTGAGATCTTGCTGCTTCAGAGATCTGATCATCCGGGCCCGTGTTTGTGTGTGTAGACATGCTTGTTTCATCTCACACACACACACACACCACTTCCAGTGACCTAATTCTGTTCCTGTGATCTGATTGGTCGCCTGTGTCCCCCCCCCGGCTCTGTGCATATTTGGAGCACATGCTCAATAGCGAGGGTTAAATCTGCTCACTCACACACAAACACACACACACACAGATGTGCAGAAAACACACATTGCGCGTTCTTTTCTTCTGCTTTAGTTGTAGGAAAATATGATATTATATTTGTGCACATGCTGTATTGCTTTTCTGTAAAAAATGTTCTTGCATAAAATCTAGTGTTTTCCTGTATTTTACAATCAGAAAGTAGACAGATTGATAAAGCTGATTGTTGAACATTTTTGTGATGCGTTTTCCGATGTGTCCCGCAGGATTTCCGGGAGAAGAACACTGATCACATGCGTCCGGATATTGTGGCTCTGCTGAAGAGCAGCCGGAACGCTTTCGTCTGCGGCCTGATGGGAATTGATCCTGTCGCCACCTTCCGCTGGGCCGTGCTGCGGGCGTATTTCCGGGCCGTGGTGGCGTTCCGAGAAGCGGGCGAGCGGCGCCGGGAGAGGAAGACAGGTGAGAGAGTGATCCTTGTTTAGGGAGCAAATCCTTGCACATCTCTCTCTCTCTGTCTCACTCACTCTGTCTGTTTAACTCGATCTTCTCTCTCTCTCTCTCTCTCTCTCTCTCTCTCTCTCTCTCTCTCATTCACCCGTTCAGCATCTCTGCTTTATTATTCATCACCGGCAGGTTGTTCTGAAATTTTGTGTAGAAATCACTAAGCTGAAGTTGATGAATATATTTCTTTCATTTCTTTCTTTTAATGAAATTCTTTTTTTCTGTTTTGCTTTCAGTCACACAAATTCCGCATCTCTGTTATATTTCACTGTCACTCTCTTTGTCCCGATTTGATTTATTCACATCTTTTGTCATTTACTTTTTATATTTGTCTCTCCTCTCTCTTTCTTGCGCGCACACACACACACACACACACACACACACACTGCCTCTCACTCTCTTTCCCTCTTCATTACTCAATCTCTCCACTTTCTGCTTTTTTCCACTCATTCTCAATTCATGTGTGTTTGATCTTACACACTTGTTTTCTCTTTCCCTAATTTTGTTCTTTCTATCTCGTTTATCTCTATCTCTACACCTGTAGAGACTTTCAGAAACTTTTCCATCGTTATTTTTCTGTCTGTTTCTTTCGTTCTTTCTTTCTCTCTTTTTGTATCCATCTCAATGTCTCTCACAAATTTCCGGTACAGTATCTCATGCATTCTGTCAATCCTTCTGCCTCTCTCTTAACCCTCTCTCTCTTCCCCTCTTTTTTTCTTTTCTCTCCAGGTTGTGATAGTCCTGTCCAGAACCAGAAACCAGTGGACAGCTTCAGTTTCTTGCATCACCCTGTTCACCAGCGGAGCCTTGAGATCCTTCAGCGATGTAAAGACGACAAAAACAGTACGAGTGGAAACTCACACAGTCGCACACACATTCATCAAAACAACTGGCTGTCACTCACCAGGGTTACTAAAACTCCCTCAGGTTCCTGCATCAGCCGGAAGAATCCACGCACTCCTCTGTCCGACCTGCAGGGCACCAACATGTCCAGGTACCTTCCTCTCCGCTGCGGTGCCTGTACAAGTGCGTCATTCTCTCACTCTGTCTGCTACAGGGACGGCGGCCATCGGAACACCAGGTCCGAGCGCAACTCGGCTTTCTCCTGCCACGAGGAAGAGGGCATTTTTGTGAACACAGTCAATAACAAACTCCTGGAGAGAGCTCAGGGGATCCTCATGTGAGTCCCCGAAACAGAACGCCCACTCCACGTCTGTCCTTTCGCTAACCTCACCTGTTTCCCACAGGCGAAACAAGAACTTCAAGATGAAGCCTTCCCTCCCAAAGGTGAGCGGCGGTCTTCTGTGAACACACACAGACACACACACAGTGTCTGGAAGATCTTTGCAAACTAGTGTGTGACATGGTGGACAACTCGACTAGTGTTATGTGAAGAGACTATGAATATCCCACATTTCCAATTTGATCGGAGTCATTTAATATTGACACACACACATTCAGAACACACCAGGTGTAAAGTACTTGAGTAAATGGACTTTGTTACTTAAGTATTTCTGGCTACTTTGTACTTGTACTGAGTATCAAACATATAAGCAACCTTTACTCTGTAGGGTGCGGAAGGTATTTATTAGATACATCACGTGAACATGAATCAGCACTTTTTTTTTTAGTTTTTTTCTATCTATTCTGTTCTGTCATTTTTTTTACACATTGAGGTGTTATATTTCATTCGATATTAGGATATGTAACATCATAAAAAAAGTTTCTTGTTTTTCACTTTTCTTTGTGTGTTTTTTTTTTTTTTTTTGAACGTTTTTGTCACATTTATTTTGCACTTTCATCCACTCTGCAGATGTTGTGACACATGATGTGGCACCAAGCAGAAACTTTGTCTTTCTGAGATATTTAAAAATAATGCGAGCTGATGTCAGCTTCTGGTGTCTGATCTCCGATTCTTCAAAACGAGCTTCATCAGCAAAAAATCTGATTGCACAGGAAATAGGATAAGGACAAAGAAAATAAAATGACCTTGTGCTTCTAGCATTTTCCATATAGGGACATTAATAATTGTTTTGGTGGATCCACTAGCTCCACAGCTTCTACATCAGGACTTTCTCTGGTCGCCAGGCATTTTGGATATATGTATAGAAAGATGGATGGATGGATGGATAGAGAGAGAGAGAGAGAGAGAGAGAGAGAGAGAGACGAATAGATGGATGGTTGGACGGACGGATAGATGGACGGTTGGAGCGATAGATAGACAGACAGACAGATTAATCCCACTAGGGGAAATTTTTGTGTACTTACAGCATCAAAAAACAGAGAAAGCTGTTTTTTAACAGAACAAATAAAAAATGTCAGTGACAGCATTAAAAGCAAAAAAGGCAAATAGCAAAGAGAGAAAAAGGAAAAAACCAACAATAAATAATGGTGCTATAACAACTTGTAGACAGAGCAGGCCTTAGCGTGGCTAAGCATTAGCTGAGGGACCTTTTGATGAGTGTTTCTTCTGTCGGTGGTCCGCAGCACCTGCTGGACGTGAAGTCGCTGAAGTACCTGAGCAGCCTGACACTCCACGATCGCATCACCAAATCACTGCTGCACCTGCACAAGAAGAAGAAGCCGCCCAGCATCAGCGCTCAGTTTCACGTGAGCAACGCGCTGCAAACATTGAGTGAGTGAAAGTGCGACGCGTGGTGTGTTTGTGGCTGCAGACGTCTCTGAACAAGCTGATGGAGACACTGGGCCAGTCGGAGCCGTACTTTGTCAAGTGCATCCGCTCCAACGCAGAGAAGGTTAGTCTCCCGCCGTTCCTTCAGCACACCTCGGCTTCACCGCCCGTGTTCCTCCGCAGCTTCCCCTGCGCTTCAACGACGCGCTGGTGCTACGACAGCTGCGCTACACCGGGATGCTGGAGACGGTTCGGATCCGCCAGTCCGGGTACAGCATCAAATACAGCTTCCAGGTGAGGAGAGGCACGTCACACGGACCTCAGCCCACCGACTCATCTGTCTGTCTGTCTGTCTGTCTGCGCTCAGGACTTCACCCGTCACTTCCACCTGCTGCTTCCTGCCGGGTTTCGTGCCACTCAGACGGCCATCAGGGAATTCCTGCAGAAGTCCGACCTCCATCCGCATGGCCATCAAGTCGGCAGATCCATGGTGACCGTCTCGTCCGCATGTTTTTCTGCTGTACGTGGTGTTCTCGGGTCATCGGGCTGTGACTCTCACGCCGCTGCAGGTTTTCCTGAGGGAGCAGCTGCGTCAGAGGCTGCAGGACGGCCTCCACCAGGAAGTGCTGCGGAGAATCGTGTGTCTGCAGAGGAAGTTCCGGTCCCTGCAGGACAGGAAGCAGTTCTGCGCTCAGAGACAAGCCGCCTGCTGCATACAGGTGAAGCCACCGCCATCAGTATCAAGAATACAAGCGCTGACATCTAGAGGAACCAGGGAATATTGACTTGAACTGTTCTTGGTTGTATTTTTCAAGTGTTTAAGTTTGGCTTGGCGTTTAAGACCGAGGTGGAGACAGTAAATTGTATAAATGGCAGAAATTAATCAATTGCGAATATAAGCACCTTTTTTGTTTTTAGACACTCAAGAACTGGGGGGG
>CM051497.1:2748445-2768143 GCA_028031935.1 Paedocypris micromegethes
ACTGGGGGGGGGGGTGCTTAAATGCGTCAAATTCAAATATGCGTGTAAAAATAAGCGCCCATTTCAATAATCAATAATATTGCAACAGAAACGACAAACCAAAGAGCATCTTTGGGATGAGTCTCTGACTAGTGTGCAAAGGCTCATGGGACTCTCATGAGGATTCTGGGAGGTGCAGTTCTAATCAGTAGAATAGGGTTTACGACACTGAATTGATACGAGTCATAAGTTAGGTTTGTGAAATAATTATTTAAAAGAAATGAAGCCTTAATTTAATCAGAAATGTTTTTAAACTTATTTTATTTTGAAAAATCAGGGGGTGCTTATATTCCCATAAATGGAGACATTTTTGAGTTATCATTTGCTTCATCGCGTGCTACTGTTCCCGCCGCAGCGCTGGTGGCGTGAGCGTCTGCTGATGCGCGCTGAGCCGCGTGACTACGAGCTCCAGCAGTGGGCGGCCGTGTGCCTGCAGGCGGCCTGGAGAGGCTACAGGGAACGACGGCTCCTCCTGCTGGAGAGGAGAGCGGCTCAGCTCATCCAGAGGCACTGGAGGACGTACCTGCAGACACGGGAGCGGGCCGCCGCGCGCATTCAGAACACGTGGAGAACATACAGACAGAGACGGACATTTCTGCAGCAGCGCGGGGCGGCCATCACGCTGCAGGCGGCATTCAGGGGACGCTGTGACCGTGTGAGGTAAACCTGAACTTCTGCCTTCGCTGCAGATACACACTTTTACGTAACCTGTGTTTTTAAATGACCTACGTTTACTTGTCTTTTGTCTCAAGATGCAGAAGCCTCAAAAACCAGCAACAAAAAGCTGAAGTCCTCAAGCATCACGAGGCTCAACCTCCACATGTTCCTCAGACAACCAAAGTCCACGTCGCTTCACTCGACGAAGAAGCTTGTGAGGTGACAGCGGAGGAGAGGCTGGAGGAGCATCAGGAGAAGCCATCGGCCTCTAAAAGTGTGGACGACAGCACCCTGAAGAGCCGATCCAAACGGGAGAACAGGAGGCAGCGGGAACTGGAGCAGGCCACCTTCAGTTTAGAGCTGCTCAAAGTTCGCTCTGAGCAGACCAGTTCCAAACACCTCGTGTCTTCCGCTCAGGCATCTGTAGAAAGCCATGAAAGCGCTGAGCTCTCCAGCTGCCTCGCTGAGGAACCATCTGAGGGCTCTCTGAAGCCAGCGGCCTTCAGTCCTACCAAAGAGTCTGACCAGACCAGCCCAGTGTCCATCAATCCTCCCTTCTACTTCACAGATGAAGACTGCAGCCTGAATAGCCCCCCGCAAACCCCCACCCAGCCCAAGCTAGCTCAGCAGAAGAAAGAGTCTGTGGTGGTCATCATCAGCATGCAGAGGGAAGCCCCGAAGAGCCTCGAGAAACCTGAGGACAAGGCTGATGTCCAGCAAGAGACTCGATGGAGCGATCTCAACCCTGTCCCTCCTCCAGACCTTCAGACACACCCTCATCCCGAGCCTCTGACCAATCACAGCCCTGGGTCTCCTCCCGCTTCCTCCAGACCCCTCCAGCTGGACTTGAGGGGAGCTGTGGCACCACAGGAAGTGACATCACAGCCCCAAGCTCAGAAGAAGCTGGTCAGTCAAAGCATCAGCATCAGCATGAAAGAAAAGCCCTCAAGTATATCCTCCTCTCCCAAGCGCAGCAGACTCACGTTCTCCAAGTGAGTGGTCAACATAATCCATAAGAATTTTTCGGAATATACGGTCTTTAAAATCATAAAAAAAACTCAATCTGATTGATTTATGTGTGTGTGTGTGTCAAAGTGTTGTGTGAGTGTTGATGGACTTAATGACTAGACAGACGTGTGTGTGTGTGTGTGTGTGTGTGTGTGTGTGTGTGGTGTGTGTGTGTGTGTTTACTATTTTTATGAGAGACTATTTTATCTATTTTATTGCTAGTTTATTTATTTATTTTATCACATTTTATATTTGTTTCTTACAAATATAAGTAAACATTCATACATTTCACTTTGCAGATATTGTATTTTTGTACATTTTTCTGTACAAAACAGTCCTATTTTTTTTGCATATATTATATATATATATATATATATATATATATATATTATATATATATATATATATATATATATATTGCCTAGTTTATTTGCATATTTGTTTTGTTTCAGGTCGGACAAAGATCTGGTGAATCAAGAACGTTCTTTGGCCCTCCAGAGAGAAGCAGGGTTCCGGTCGCTGAAGCTCCGAGAGGTGAGAGCGTGTGTGTGCGCCGTGATGTGTATGCGTGTACATCAACACTCTTCACTGTGAAGGTTCCGGTCAGCGGGGCCGGTCAGAAAAAGAAAGCGCGCATGGCAGTGACCCGCTCTGATTTCCTGAGCCGGGCCTGTAGCACGGAGATGGATTCTGATGATGAGGATGATGAGTTCCAGTATAGACCTGTGCTCGCCCGCACTGTCCCACAATCCCCGACCTCCCCGGACACAGATCCGGCCTTCCACAGCGACTCCGAGATGGTAAATTTGACCCTGGGAGCCACAGCGCCCTCTGCAGGACGGAGCTTTGCACACTGATCTCACTGTTCATTAATGATGTTCGTCAGCAGATAATCCGTCACTCACTCTCGCTAGCAGTTCCTATATACATTTCTATGAATTATTATTTCATTCATATTTGTTTTATGATTTTAATTTAATTTAAGTTAAAATTATTTTTACATGATAGCAGGACAGGAAGCAAATGCAATCATTTTAAAGCAATCTCACTTTATTCAAATGGAATAATGGAATATTTATGGAAATATTATTCTATATATTGAATTTATGGGAGTGATGAAAAGACATCTGCTGCTTTTTCTATATAATGTGACTCTGTGTGCAAACCCGAAAAATTCCTTTTCTTCCCGATCCCGATCATCCAGTCTTCTCCGAACCGTGACTCCTAACCAGTCTCAGCCTGAAGAACTAATCAAACACTCCTCGAGCCGTCAGACGAGGCCGAGTCCAGAGCCGTGTGCTTCTGCTAGGTTCTGGAGCTGAAATCCTCCCTGCTGCCGTTCTTCCAGATTAAACCTCGTCTCATTTTAATACCTCTCTGCTTTTCTCACTCCTCCTTGCAACTTTACTGTTCTCCTCTCCATCAAGTTTCTGTTTACCCTTGTGTTGCTTTGGCCAAAAATCTACAGCAGCTTTTGAATCACTTAAGTGAATCATTTGTATTATTATTATTATACATTTTGTGATATCTTCCGGCACGTGTAGACGTCATTTTCCACTGAAAAGACATAAATTGTTAATAAATTAAATTGTTGATAAGTTGTTCATGTATAAATCCTAAATTAAGATGTTAATCTGCGATTTCACATACCAGATAAGTCAAAGCTGCATTGTTGGCCTGGCCAGACAACACAAGGGTTAAATATTGGTAAAATAAACCAATAAAACACTACTAATGATCGTGGAGCTGGTCTTGCGCTCATGGGTGATGAACGAATGTGTTGATTCCGATGTCACCAGTCTCATAAAGAGCAGAAGCGGATGCAGAAGACCATGTCTTCAGGAGACCTGTGGAAGATGGATTCGCTCAGGAAGTCCGTCTCGCACACGGACAGCAGGTCAGCTGATCCTTCCCGTGTGGAATGTAGAAGTAGCTGACCGTCATACATCACATGAACCTCTTCTCTGTAGGGTCAAAGACAAAATGAGGTTTTGGAGCAAAAGCAAGAATCGCGAGAAAAAGATGTCCACTAGGGGGCGCTCTGCTGACTCCGAGCTCACGGACAGGAGAAACGGTGAGATCACCTCTGTCTTCAGTCACGCTTCATCCATTGATGGTGCTCTGTTGCTCTCAGGCTCTCCTCCAGGAAGCCCCCAGCACCCTGGGGTGGCGGCACGTGGACGGGACAGCAAGGAGAACCGGGAGCCTGTGATGGGAATGATGTCGATGAAGAGGCGGCACAGTGTGAAGATCAGCAGTGTGTCTCTGGAGTCTCCGTGGCAGAACGACGGCCTGCACATCCTCACCAGCACCACCGACTATCGCAGCATGAACGACTTCCTGATGAAGAAGGTGCTGCAGCCGTCCTGTAGAATAAGAACCAGTGGAGGTTATATCTTGGGAAAATCTTTTCCGCAATAAAATAAAACGTGTTAGGGCAGTTTTTGAAAACGTATTTGACGTCGTGAAACCTAGAATCAACCATGGTGACGTCACTCATGATCACGTCAATTATTATTAATGTCATCACTTGATGCTCTGAGCAGACTGACAATAGTGTTTTAGCTAAAGCATTTAGATAAATGTTGTTGATGTTTGAACCGTCTCATCTCATTGGTTTCTGAAATGCTCTGTGTACAGATCAATGATCTGGATGCTGACGACAGTCAGAAGGACACGGCGGTGGACGTGGTGTTCAAGAAAGCCCTGAAGGAGTTTCGCCTCAACATCTTCAACTCGTACTCCACCGCTCTCGCCGTGAGTCCCTGATGACACTCTTCTGCGCTGCTCGCGTACCATAGTCCCCTTCTGCTTCTCAGATGGACGAGGGCCGCAGCATCCGATATAAGGACCTCCACGCTCTTTTCGAGCACATCCTGGAGAAGAGCATGCGTCTGGAGCTCAGGGAGTGGAGCGAGTCGCCTGTGAAGGTCTGGGTCAACACCTTCAAAGTCTTCCTGGACGAGTTCATGACAGAGTACAAGCCCATGGATGGAACCATCAGCAAGGTAGAGCAGATCCAGGGTATCGGACATGGCGGTGCTGCTGGAATCTTCATCCTCACGCTCTTCGTCCTGTTTCGGTTTCAGGCTCCTAAACCTGAGAGGAAGAAGAGGAGGAAAAAAGAATCGGATGCTGTGGGTTTTTTCACTTCTCTCACATGTGTTGTTTGTATGATCTATGTTTAACTGCTACTAAAATAATTACTATTTAAGAAAGCTAGAAGTATAATTACATTTTTTTTAAAATTTTATAATTATTTAATAAGAAATACAGTGTTTATATTATATATATATATATATATATATAATAAAAATAATATTTTAATTATTCGAATAGCTACTTATTATCTTGGGAGGTTGGTTATTAGCCCTTAAAGGCAAGGTACCAGAAAGAGCGCTTAAAAAAAAATTTTTTTTCCAACGAACGTAATATTAGGCATCAAAATAAGAAAAATGGAAAAAAAAAAAAAAAAAAAACATTTATAAACATGAAAAAAAAATGTTTTCAAATATCGCAATAAAAATTAATAGAATGAAAACAAAAATCAAAACATTGACATGTTTCCGGGCATATTCAAGAATACCACCAGACACAACTTTCTATGGAAGAAAAAAAAAATTTTCGGGTACAAATATTGCCCCGCCCCCGGTAGATAAGATTTTTGATATCTGGGAACAATTGGGATTGATCCCAAATTTTTGGACTTTGGACAATACAAACTGCTCTGGAAGCCTAATTAAGCAGTAAATTGGCGCCACCTGATGTTCCAGCATCAAATTATATCCAAAAGTAAACGGTGGAAAAAAAAAGTGACAAATATTTTTTTTATGGGGTTTTAAAAAGATCATAAAATGCTGTTGTATTTATACAACATGGTCTCCCCTAGGGTTAATTATTCTTATTTGTTATCAACAAAAGTGGAAAATTATTACGCATTAATAATATTACTTTTTAGTAATCTATGTACTATTTATGCATTGAGTATTATATTCTAGGATCTTTATCTTTTATTAACATTAACAAAAAATAACATTTACACATCATTAATAACATAACGAGACTGGTGGCCGTCGCCCTCTGCAGGTGGAGGAGCACATGGGTCACATCTTCAAGTCCACTCAGTACAGCATCCCCACCTACTGCGAGTTCTGCTCCTCTCTCATCTGGATGATGGACAAGGCCTGCGTCTGCAAGCGTGAGTCCAGTGCTACCTTCAGTGTCGCACATATAATGTAACAAGGAACATTTTAACTGTTTCATTTGAATACATTTTTATATAGCGTGAATATCATCAAAACACTGTTCGCTTCAAATGAGATCACAGCCCATTCAGTCACCGCCCACCTTGTAATAGCCCCTCCCACTGACATGCTCCGTGACCTTGCAAATTGTTGTCACTTCTTCCATGTCAGTTTGTCGTGTTTTTGTCCGACCGAACATGAAACGTGATGCTGCTGTTGTCTTTTCTTCAGTCTGTCGATACGCCTGCCACAGGAAGTGCTGTCTGAGGATGACCACCAAGTGCAGCAAGAAGGTACCGCTTCTCATTTCGCTCACTGTGGGAGCCACTGCTGTTACGTTTTTCACGCCTGTCCGTGTGTGTCCAGTTTGACCCCGAGCTGTCCTCACGGCAGTTCGGAGTGGAGCTTTCCCGCTTGACCAGCGAGGAGCGAACCGTGCCGCTGGTGGTGGAGAAGCTGATCAACTACATCGAGATGCACGGCCTGTACACCGAGGGCATCTACAGGAAGTCTGGCTCCAACAACAAGATCAAGGAGCTCAAGCTGGGGCTGGACACGGGTGAGTGGGCGAGTCCCACACGGAGCAAGCACCGGTCAGCGACCTGCAGTGACCCTTTTTCCGATTGCAGACTCCGCCGTGGTCAACCTGGACGACTACAACATCCACGTCATCGCCAGCGTGCTGAAGCAGTGGCTGCGCGACCTGCCCAACCCCCTCATGACTTTTGAACTCTACGAGGAGTTCCTCAGGGCCATAAGTATGTGCCGAGCTGGCTGGGCTTTGTCTGTCCTGCTCTTCTGACGGAGTGTTGTGATTGGAGCAGGTCTGCAGGATCAGCAGGAAGTTCTGCAGGGGGTTTACGCGGTGGTGGACCAGCTCAGTCGGACTCACCTCAGCACCCTGGAGAGGCTCGTGTTCCACTTGGTCCGGTGAGCAGCGTCCGGTCAGCTCAGCAGGGTGTGGATCGATGGTCCACTGACGCCTCCGCGTCTGTTTCAGGATTTTACTCCAGGAGGAAACCAATCGAATGTCGGCGAACGCTCTGGCCATCGTCTTCGCTCCCTGTATCCTGCGCTGTCCCGACACCACCGACCCCTTACAGAGCGTCAGGGACATCAGCAAGACCACAGCGTACGCCCTTACCATCCACTCTGTTTGTTTTTACTATATATTTATCCGTCAGTCTTTTTATTCGTTCTTCACCGCATCTATCCATCCTGATATGCATCACTCATATCTTGTCAGGTGTGTTGAGCTGATCATCTGTGAGCAGATGAGGAAGTACAAAGCCCGTCTGAAGGACATCAACACGCTGGAGTTTGCAGAGAGCAAAGCCAAGAGCCGCCTCACGCACATCCGCCGCTCCCTGGTTAGTGACTTCCTGTTTCCCCACGCTCACGCCCACCACCTCTCTGACCCCTCCTTGTACCACTTCACTGGCCACTCCCCTTACCACCACGAAAAAATCCATTGAAGTAAAGTGAGTGAGTTTGTTGGCCACTAGAAGTTCAATTTGGCCACTTGGAGCCGTGTGGAAATAGTGCTCTGCGTTTAACCATTCAGTGAAGTTACACACACACACTAATTAGCAACATTAGCAAAATTTTAATTATTAACAATATCACAAATGTTGCCTGCAAATAGAAAAAAAAATGGTTCATTACCTCAAACTAACGTTTTTAATGTTATTTTTTGTATCGAATATTTTTTATATTATTCTATTGTATCTATTTTTTTTTTGCTGTGACACAATGTGTCCGTTTACTTTACGCCCCGCAGGACACAACGTTCATATTCATCTTCACCAATGACTTTGTAATGTTAGCATGCCAGAGTAGACTGGCACCAGAGAGTTATTTCCTCGGTTATTTGCTCTCACCTCTCCTAGCCTCTGTCGCAATCTAGCTTTCTCTTCTGGTCATAGCCCATAGTCTGAACTACGATGGACAATGGACTTTTTTTTTTTTTTTTTTCCCCTAATTTTTGAACACAGATAAATAATGGACATTTTTCTTTCTTTAAAAATATTTTCCCCCTAATTTGCATAGCGACCTTGCGTTGGTCTCGAACTAAGAAAAGTGCTGTATAAATAAACTTGAACTTGAACACAATGTGATACAACAATATAAAGGCAACACATGTTTTTCTTTTACAATCGTAACTTCTAGTGTGAGTTTATTGACTTCTATTTGCAATTCTTTATTTTTTTTATTCAATTGTGCGATTCACCCAAATAGATTTTGTAAGAACAACTTTTCTTAATCTATACACTTGAAATGCAGATTCAATGAGGATTTAAAGAGTTTTTTTTTTCGACACGTAATATTCAGCCTGGCGGACTGGCGCTTTCACTCTTTCCACTAATCCTGTTCTCTTCCATCACCTCTGCCTTTCACCGTCCTCATCCTCCTCTTCCAGAAGCCAGTGCTAATTGCTGTTAGGTTTATTGGCTTAACCAGAAGTGGCACTGCGGTAGGTATCACGTCGAACTCTGTGTGACGCCACACGTGTCCGTCTGTGGCTGCGTGTTGTTGGCGTCTGCTGGCGAGGCTCGTGATTGGTCATGAGGACAGTGCGACTGATGTCGACGTTGTGCATGAAGCGCTGCTGCGTTACTAACACTGTTCTTGTTCCTTTTGCTTTCGCTTCTCGCTGTGTTTGTAGCAGCCGAACGCGCTGAAAAAGGTAAAGCTCAGTGTGTGTGTGTGTGTGTTTTTTTGTGTTTGCGCGTGTCGGCAGGAAGTTGTTGTCCTACGTTGTCAAATCTCACTACAAATGCTTCACGTACATCGCACACACTGCTCAAGCTCAAATTTGGGGGGATTCGTTCGTGATTCACGTGCTTGATGTTGAAAATGAGCTTGGATTAAAAAAAAATGATCGTTTTGAATTTACAATTCTAAAATGTCCATTTAAGTGCAGCAATTTTCAATTCTGCTCGTCTTCAGGGAAAAGGACGTTTACGCAGGAGTGGCCGACACACCCCTTCTCCGCCTCTAAGTCCTCACATGGCAGAGAGGGAGGAGCCAGGTGAAGATGGGGCGGAGTCGGCTGTGAGTGAGCAGCAGCAGGCGGCCATGCAGCAGGAGGAGAAGGTTCTGACTCAGCAGATAGAGAGCCTGCAGAAGGAGAAGTGAGCACACGCCTTCAGCTCCTCAATGTTCAGACTATAAGCACACTGGGTTATAACACGCATCGTTACTAAAACCTACAATTTCCTAATGTTTTTTTTTTTCCCCACTCACTTCTCCAGATTAAAAACCCCGCTGTCAGGTTTTAACCGTTCTTTTGTGCACTGAGGTCAAACTTACTGTGTGTGTAGGGAGGAGCTGACCTTTGAGATGCTGTCTTTGGAGCCGCGAGCATCCGATGACGAGATGCTGGAGTCGGAAGCCTCGATTGGTACAGCCGACAGCTCGGAAAACCTCATGGATTCGGATCAGTGGGGTAACGGCGGCCCTTCATCTCCCTCGCGATCCCTGCTCCGTGTTCCCACATCATCACACGCGTCCCTCTCCTTTTCAGAAAAAAGCCCCGGAACCGCATCCGGTGCTCGCTGGAAGAAGCCGGACTCCAAAAGCAGACGTGTCTTACGCCGCCAGCCTGAGTCTCTGGACTCCGTGGACTCGGCCGTGTCGTCCCTGTCCTCCGTGTCGTCCACCGCTCACTACCGCATCCGCTCCTCGTCTTCCGGGCCCTTGTGTTCCTCCTCGTCTCCAGGGGGCGATCTGCACATCCTCCCAGACCAGGAAGCGTTGGACCGGGCTTCCCTGGCCACCCGCTGTGCCTCCAGCTCGGAAAAGAGCCGCCCGAGGCCCAGAGCCAACCGCAGCCTCCCGCCCAAGCCCCGCGAGCCGGCGGACAGGGGCGGCTTCGGCTCCACGCCACCTTTAGTTCTGTATGGCAGTAATGAGTTCATGGTGTGACCGGCCCGTCCGCTGCAACGGGACCAGCTGGACCGGTCCCGAGGAGAACGAGCGATTTATAACCCGCAATGTGCATTTTTTTATGTTTACAGAACCGAGCCAATGAGAGGTCACGTGACCTCAGCTGACCCTTTGATAAAGTGTTAATATGTAAAATAATAGAGCATTATTAGTGGTGAGGGCCGAGGGAACCGTGTAAATAGCATCTGCGGTTGGCTTTGCTTTTACTGTCGTCGTGGGACGATCTTTTAAGCCCAGAATTTATTATTTCCTGGAGCTCGTTTCCGTCACAGAGGAAAAATTGTAACGGTTAATCTCAGAATTCCACGTTCTCTTTCTTTGATTCTAAAGTCTCAATCAGTCTGCTCTTGTGGCGCAGTCACACTTTCACATCCTGATATTCAGACGTTGCGACCCAAGGCTGCAAAATATTATTCGCATTAGATGCAGTTTTTCTTCGTACACTGTCAACAACAATATTCTTGACTATTAATCCAACGGTTCTTTACTTCCACAAGCTTGTTTAATCCTCTCATCAGTGTTATTCCCTCCAGAACCAGAACTTCATGACTTCTGTCTCCTCATCCGTGTCGTTTTAAAAGGTGTTTTTACGTACGTTGTGTTTTATACAGGCTGGTGTGATATTGTGACGTCAAGGTTTTCGCTGTGTGCCATTTGGGTTGGGTTTTTGCATCTCTTTGTCTTGTTTTTTTAATGAATAAATATTAAAGATTTATACGTATATAGGTTTACATTCCCCACTTTATACCGTCCGTCTGGAAGAACACGTATGCATATTTAGACCAGATGTCGTCGTCAAACAACCGGCGGTACGAGGAGCCGTAAGCTACAGAGAACATGTTATCTTTATGTTCACTGCGTTTCAGAAGCGGAGCGTGAGAAGGAACGGTTGTGCATGTCACGCTGACGTGAATGTGATCGATGTAGCATGTCGCACTATTAACGCATATTTCTTTTCTGTCCAATATGATACGAGTATTCAAACGCCGCGGGCCTCTGTGCGCACGTGGTGTAAAGCCATGTGTCGACGCGCTGCTAACACGAATGTTTCGTTGAACTGCAACTGCTGTGCTGTTATTACGTACTGCCAATTACGACTATTCGCCACGTGAATGACCATTAGCTGACAGCTAACCGCTAACTTATTCGAATGTTTGGTTAGCACACACAGGGGCGAATTATATTTCTCGGCAAGGCCACTTCTTTATCATTTTCACATTTTTGCCAAGAATGTGTTTCTGCCCTAACTGTGTACTATTAAAAACGGTTTTTGAGTGTTAATAAAGTTTATAATTTAATGTGGAGCAGGCGAGACTTTTGGTGGATCTCGTATTGGATGTTGTACGCGGTGTTAAATATTTCCTTTGTGTAAATCTGTGTGTGGGATTTCAAAATGACAACATGTAACTTTAGTAATCTTATTAAAAATGTTAATTTATCTCCTTGTTTACATTATTGTCATGGTTTAATAAAACGAGATCGCGCATTTCTAGTATCTTTTCTAATGTTTGTAAATCTGTCTTGGGCAGATGTCACTGTGTAGCGTTTTAAAACACGTGCTCGGCTCCGCCCACGTGAGCTGCGCAACATGGACGCAACCGGAACCTTACGTCAAAAGACTTCCGGTTTACAAAAGCCGCGTTTCAACCGCCCGTGGATACAAACAGATGGTAATTGTTCACTAAACCTTTCCTTTAAACGTACGTTTTTATTTGGTTAGATTCGTCTCGATTCGTAGATTGTAGATGTGGTCCGAGGAATTATTTGCCTTTTTGTTTATTTTGTACTTATAAGCTCAAAACGTGAAGCGCCACCTTAGATCAACATCTTGAAAGCAGTCAGTATTTAAAAGATGTAATCGTCGTAAGTAATGGCGTCTAGAGTTACCGTCTGTTTAAACTTCCCGCCGCCGTGCGTCACGTCGTTTACGTGGCAACCGCGAACGCGAGAAATTTGAACGGGGTTCCCGCGCGTTTTTGTTTTACTTATATAGTTGTCTGCAACTTGGTAATTCTTCTGAAAGTGTGTGTGTGTGTGTGTGTGTGTGTGTGTGTGTGTGTGTATTAGTACACTTTGGAACCTAAAGGCTGCGATGGGTTCACCTCCGACAAAAGGGCGCGAAACAAACAGGTAACTTGTTTTTGTGTGTGTGTGTAGATTTTAGAAACATGCTTTAGTAGTTCTTAATCTTTCCGTGTGTGTTATAAGGGTCAGTCCTCAGGCCGGACTGGACTCGCCTCTTCCGTCCATCACGGAGCGTTTGGCAAATCTGCGTCCGTCTGGCGAGCTGCTGGAGTTCTACAGGCAGAAGATGGCGCAGTTTGATGGCGAACATGAAGATCTGCTGCTGCTGCTGGACAAACACAGGAGCACTGCTGAGGAGCAGGTGACCTCACGTGTGTCCGTCAGAACCGGACAACCATCCTGACATGCATCCTCTCACCGCGTCCTGCACGAGCAGCACAAGTTGCAGTGGGAGGTGCGTCTGCGCGAGGAGGAGGTGATGAAGCTCCAGGCGGCTCTGGAGGACATGCAGGCGTATCTGTTCCAGGAGCGAGAGCAGGCACTCAGGCTCTACGCCGAGAACAACCACCTCAAAATCAGGTGCGGCTCCACGACAGACTGAAGCGGATGGGCTGATGCTTCTGCTGCCCTCGCAGAGAACTGGAGGACCGCACCAAGATCCAGCACCTTTTGTCTTTGGTGGGCCCCGATCCGGACGAGAGCACCTACCTCCAGCGGGAGCCTGCACACAAGGTCAGATCCATGGCTTGGTGTTGACGTGACAACAGTTAGTTCAGAACGTCGTGGTCCTCAGGTCATTGTCCCTCAGAAGAAGGTGACGATGAAGTCTCAACAGGACTCGAAGACCTCGAAGCCCGCGGCGAAAAGTTCTGGTGAGGGTCTGGCTGACGCGGTCTGCTTTTTCTGGTCTGAATGACGTGATGTTTCCTCAGGAGACCCGAGACGCTCCAGAGACGGGGAGAAGGAGCGACAGACGCTGCAGCTGCAGGTGTGTGTTCTCCTCACACACGTGACGCGTCAGGATCCCGGCATCAGCGCTATGCTGTGTGATCAGGTGGAGGCTCTACGGGCTCAGCTGGAGGAGCAGACGCGTCTGGCCAGAGATCAGGTGGAGGCTCTGCAGGAGGACAGGCGCGTCCAGCAGGCGGAGAGACGGGTGCAGCAGCAGCGCGAGATGGAGAGGAGCTCCGTCTTCTCCGACAAGTACGACTCGAGCGTCCCTGAGGGGCTTCTGCTGACCCTCTGGTGACCCTCAGACTCCAGCGCACACAGACTCTGCTCTACGAGAGCACCAGGGACCTGCTGCAGCTCAGGTTGGAGAGTGGAGCTGCTGAGAAGCAGTGGATGATGGAGAGGGAGCGTCTGCTGCAGGAGCTGGACTGCTGTCACCAGCGGCTCCGGGCCAAGCAAGACGTCCACCGCACCACGTCCCCGGACCCCGTGAAGAAGCTTCCGGTCCGTCCGTCAGATCGGAACATCTGGTCGGCTTTGTGCGTCCTAATGGGTCTCGTCTCTCGGTTTCCCATCAGGCTTTGCAGGCCGAGCTGAAGCGGACACAGAAGCTGGCGGACATGTACCGGGATCAATGTGTGCAACTGGAGACGCAGCTGTCGCAGATCAGAGAGGAGGGAGACGCGGGCCGCCAGATCTTCCAGGTTCGACCCAAACTTACACAGTTCTGCTATTGAAGGCAAGGTACCAGAAAGAGCGCTTAAAACATTTTTTTTTTCAAACGAACGTAATATTTGGCATCAAACTAAGAAAAATGAAAAAAAAAATATGTATAAATATGAAAAAAAATGTTTTAAAATAATGCAATAAAAATTAATAGAATGAGAACAAAAATCAAAACATTGACATGTTTGCGGGCATATTCAAGAATACCACCAGACACAACTTTCTATGGAAGAAAAAAAGAAAAATTTCGGGTAAAAATATTGCCCCGCCCCCGGGAGATAAGATTTTTGATATTTGGGAAAAATTGGGATTGATACCAAATTTTTGGACTTTGGACAATACAAACTGCTCTGGAAGCCTAATTAAGCAGTAAATTGGCGCCACCTGATGTTCCAGCATCAAATTACATCTAAAAGTAAACGGTGGAAAAAAAAGTGAAAAATATTTTTTTTTATGGGCTTTTTAAAAGATCATAAAATTTGTGTTGCACTAGAACAACATGGGCTCCCTATGGGTTAAAGGAATGACACTTACTGTCTGTTAAAATAACTCTGCATCTTTCCTCTATATCAGGGGTGTCAAACTCATTTCGCATAGCGGGCCACATACGACCTAAGAGATGTCAGGCGGGCCGGACCATTAAAGTTGTACCATACTCTGCATTAAATATCATGTATTTTCTTTGTTTTGGTGTAAAGAAGCACAAGAACATTAGGAACATATTGAATTTTAATGAACTATGCTTTTACAAAACATTCCAAGAATTACCTCATAATTCCTTTCCACATAATTTACCTTTATCATTCACATTTAGGCATTGCAACTTATCCCACTGATTGTACAAAGGCACACAACTTAAATTGGTAATGAAAAATATAGTATTGCACTTGAGGCTTTTAAAGAACTGAATTTTAAACCACTTATATAAAATATAAATTAAATCCCTGCATACACCTTCCAAACTAAGGAGAGTGATATTAAATGTGCAATGAAGAAAGTCACATTCGTAAATTTCATAAATGAAACATGCAATATTTAAATGCAAACAGTATTTAAGCCTTGAATACTGTTTGCATTTACACTCTTTATCTATCTTTCTTTGTTTGGAACATTTTGATTAATGACGTTGTAGCAGATAGGTAGCGGATAACACCTGTGTTCCGTTCTTAACAAGATTCTGTCCGTCTCAGTGATGCAGCGTTCTACTCCGATCGAAACAAATCAATGAACTGCAGCATTTTTTTTTCTATTTTTATTTTTTTACTTTCAAACAATTCGGCGGTCCTGATCGAACCTTCTTGCGGGCTGGTTCTGGCCCGCGGGCCTTATCTTTGACACCCCTGATCTATATGAATATGTTTCTGATACAGCAAGCTATGTTCATTACAACCAATGTTTCCGTTCTATCAGAATGTGACGGTTGTGGTTTTGTGTGTGACTTGGGTGTTGTGTTTTCAGGAGCGCTTCAGATTTCATAGTCCGCTGTCAATGTTTGTCCATTATAAGCAAGTTCATTATAACAGGATGTGTGTTCAGGAGCGTTCCAGTAAGCCTTGTATATCAGGATTTGTGTTCATGGGTTCCAGTAAGTCTGTTATATCAGGACATGTGTTCAGGAGTGTTACAGTAAGTAGGAACGTTCCTGTAAGTCTGTTATACATGTACATTTGTTCATTAGTTATATCCATTATATCAGGGTGTGTGTTCAGGAGCGCTCCAGGAAGACCTTTATAACAGGATGTGTGTTCAGGAGTAAGTCTGTCAAATCAGGATGTGTGTTCAGGAGTGTTCCAGGTAGTCTGTTATAACAGGATGTGTGTTCAGGGGCACTCCAGGTAGTCCGTTATAACAGGATGTGTGTTCAGGAGTGTTCCAGGTAGTACGTTATAACAGGATGTGTGTTCAGGAGTGTTCCAGGTAGTCCGTTATAACAGGATGTGTGTTCAGGAGCGCTCCAGTAAGTTCGTTACAACAGGATGTGTGTTCAGGAGCGCTCCAGTAAGTCCGTTATAACAGGATGTGTGTTCAGGAGCGCTCCTGTAAGTCCGTTATAACAGGATGTGTGTTCAGGAGCGCTCCAGGTAGTCCGTTATAACAGGATGTGTGTTCAGGAGCGTTCCAGTAAGTCCGTTATAACAGGATGTGTGTTCAGGAGCGCTCCAGTAAGTCCGTTATAACAGGATGTGTGTTCAGGAGCGCTCCTGTAAGTCCGTTACAACAGGATGTGTGTTCAGGAGCGCTCCAGTAAGTCCGTTATAACAGGATGTGTGTTCAGGAGAGCTCCTGTAAGTCCGTTATAACAGGATGTGTGTTCAGGAGCGCTCCAGTAAGTCCGTTATAACAGGATGTGTGTTCAGGAGCGCTCCAGTAAGTCCGTTATAACAGGATGTGTGTTCAGGAGCGCTCCAGTAAGATGGCCAGTCGTCTGCAGGTCATGACTCATCGCTATGAGGCTCTGGAGAAGAGACGAGCTCTGGAGGTGGAAGGTTTTAAGACCGACATCCAAAATCTGCGACAGAAAGTCAAGGATGTGGAGAAGCTGCTCCTCAAGGTGGGACATCTCTGTCATCACGCATTCCAGTCGTCCTCCTCAACAGACCTCGGCTAACTACAGCCCGTTAAACGTTTTAATCCGGCCCGACTAACTTGTAAAAATTAAGTCTGATTTATTTAATTTTTTTATTTTTCCAATTGGTTAATTTGTTACCAAGTTTTATTTATTTGTTTATGATCAGATTTTAAAAAGCAGATTCATATACACAAAATGTACGTGACAGAATTGTACTAGTATATTTTTAACATTTATTTTTACACTGTCAGTCACAAAACAAAAAAAGTTTGTGCATCTGTTTATGCGTCTTTCTCTCTCTCTCTCTTTCTCTCTCTCTCTCTCTCTCTTTCTCTCTCTCTCTCTCAATGCTGCTTTTTTAACTGAAGCCCTTTTACACAAATTTAATTTAAAGAAAGTGCACTTCTGTTTTACCTTTTATTTAAGGAAAATATTAGATAAAACAGATGAGAATACACATAAAAACAGCAGATAGTACAAGAAAAAAAATGTAAAAGCAGGTGACGATGATGTACAAAGTCAGCTCGTTTTATAGTTTTGGAGCTCAAACCATAAAGAAACATTATTATTTTGAGCAGATCTTGAGTTTAGTTTTTTTTTTGGTCCGGCTCTCCGCAAAATGTGGCCCCTTGGAAAAAATAATCGCCCATCCCTGCTCACAGTTGTGTGTCTGATGATTAGTGTGCGAATCTTTCTGTCTTCAGCTGACGCTGAACACGAGTCCCGAGCCGATGATGATCCAGGAAGTTCCTCAAAGCAACAGACGGACTAGGAGAGTCCAGGATGAGCTGAAGACCCTGAAGGCCAAGATCCTCAAGCTGGAGTCCGAGAAGAATGGCTGCAGAAAACCCACACGAGTCAAACGTTAAATTATGAGCGATTCTCTTTTTACCTTGCCATAGAAATAAAGTGTTTTTATTTAATACAGGAGCGTCAGATCCTTTTGCGAAGAGAACCCAATGTGATAGAGTGAAGGTGTCCGGGGGCCAGATGTGATAGAGTGAAGGTGTCCGGGGGCCAGATGTGATAGAGTGAAGGTGTCCGGGGGCCAGATGTGATACAGTGAAGGTGTCCGGGGGCCAGATGTGATAGAGTGAAGGTGTCCGGGGGCCAGATGTGATAGAGTGAAGGTGTAAACAATATTGAATTATAAAAATATGTTAGTGCTGTCAAAGTTAATGCACACAATAAATTTTAAGTGCTTGATTTTTTCAATAAATTTTACCGCCATTAATCACAGTTATGCATTATTCACATATATACAGTATATGCATGCATGAATTAAACAAACATTTTAATAGTAAGGTGTGTGTCATTATTTCACAATCGTTCCATTTCATTAATTAGCCATTTTGATGGCAAGATTTAACAAAGGTTTTTTTGCAAGGTTATTGCTGGTTTAACTGATCAGTCCATATCAATTCTCGTATCCCGATAGATGGTCGGCTGTTTGACAGTCAGTCAAATATACCACTTTGTAAGTAAGAGCGTGCAATTTCCTTTAAAAACTTCCTTTGCAATTTCCTGTTAATAGCAAAGGCCTGGATGGCGCAGTGGGTAGCGTGCCAGTCTCATGGTCTGAAGGTGGTGTGTTCGAGGCTAATGCAGCGCCTGTTTTAGTAGCAGGAATTTAGAAAAAAAGGGTTCTACGATACCAGATTATTAACAGATTAACGAACACAATACAATTCTTCTGGAATCGAACCACGGTATCCCACACGCCAGCCTGGCACTTTTACCTCTTTACTATCCAAGAGATGAAATAATCAATGAGTAGGACATATATAAAGGAAAATCTCAATTCATAGTTCTATCTGGTGTGGCCGTCTGGCTTGGAGCGGTAGACTGACTGAGGCTGACGTTCCCCTTCACTCCAGCAGAGCTGACTGTCAACACACGAGGGAAAATGCTAGAACTTTCTTCTAACTGTGCTTAAATTACAGGCGATATTTCAATACTATCAATATTAAGTTTAAGCTTGAAGAGAGGGGGGGGGTACAAATTGGGGAAAAAAACATTGACAAATACACAATGTAGATCCACAAATAGTTTATTAAAAAAAATCGATTATAAACAACTTACCTGCATCAGACAAACAGAATAGTGTGATGTGGGATGAAACCTTGAAATAACTGAAATAAATCGGTTGTTTCTTCTAATATTGTGCACAGAATAGCGAGTGAAGAACACAGAATTGAAAATAGCTGTTTTTCTCGTCTATATGTCGACACTACGTGGTGGAAAAAAAGGAATTGCATTTTTAAAGAATTTACTCTCAACAGCTGGCGAGTGAGTAAAACTGACACTGCTGGGCTTCAGGTTTACATGTTCTTTGATGTGCTAAATACAGATGAAAAAAAAAAACAAAATATAAAAATCTTTCAATTCTTGATAAGCTCCTAAAAAACAATCACATTATTGAGTTTGAGCGTTAGATACAAAAAGCACAAATCATTGACCTTTTTATTTGCAAATTGCACAGGGGTGAATGGTACGACAGCCAGAGTTTCCTCATCCTGAGTGGAGCAGCAGATCTCCAAAACCAGAGATTGTCATTCGCACGTGCAACACCTCACAATTACCAGTACGACAAGCCACAGCTCACAAACAACGCTACAAAAAAAACAGTCAACGAACAGACCAATCACAGGCATGATACAAATACTTGTACGGAGCCCCTAAAGGGCCAATTGCTAAAAAAAAATAAAAAAAAAAACAGAAAAACTGTTTTGTGCGCACATGTTAATAAATACAGTTCTTGTACAGGTTTCTAAAACAAAGAGGTGGCCTTCCATCCTCAATACTGAGATGTGCTGATCACACGAGTGGAGTCGGAACATTCCTGCGTCTTTGGAGTGGATGGCAGTGACGACTTCCTGTCCAGCAGGAAAGCAGCAGCATCATCAGGTGATCACTAGAACATGTCCCAGAGAATCACTAGAACATGTCCCAGAGATGAAGGGAGTGTGTCAGATCTTGTGATTCTTCTTCAGCACCTCCAGGTACTGCTGTGTGGCCCTCAGGACAGGGTCCGACAGATCTACAGCTGAACCTATTTGCAGGTTGGGAGAATTGGAGGCCGAACCAACGGGGGACAGACGAGCAGAACCTCCATCCAGCTCACCTGGCTCTGAGAGAGAGAGAGAGAGAGAGAGAGAGAGCGAGAGAGGAACGAGAAATAAGGTGAGTGAGAGAAAGCCAGAGAGAGAGAGGGAAAGTGGAAAGAGAGAGAGAGGCAGTGGTAGAGATAGAGAGGTAGTGATAGTGATAGAACGAGAGAGTGAGTGGTAGAGATGGAGAGAGATGGCCAGATTGTAGAGAGAGACAGAGAGAGAGAGAGAGAGAGAGAGAGAGAGAGAGAGAGAGAGAGAGAGAGGTAGAGAAAGAGAAAGAGAGAGGCAGACAGAGGTAGATAGAGGTCGTGGTGGGGGCAAAGAGAGGTAGGTAGAGAAGGTGGGGTTAGAGAGAGAGAGGTAGAGGTAGAGAAAGAGAGGCAGAGAGAGAGAGAGAGAGAGGTAGAGAGACAGGGGT
>CM051497.1:2768881-2813666 GCA_028031935.1 Paedocypris micromegethes
AAGCCACGGTTTCTTTTTGAAGACTTACAAATTTAGTTTCTACCAAGTGTTACGATACGAAATAAAAGTAAGAGTGTGTGGTTGTGTGTGTGTGTGTGTGTGTGTGTGTTCACACCTTCTCAGGTCTCAGGCTGGACAGAAGACAGATGAGAAAGTGACTTTTGAGTGAGAAGCTGAAGATACCAGAGACAGAAGAACTTTAGAGTCCAGAAGAACAGAGGAGGAGGAGGGAGAGAGTTTCTTACGCTCGTAAAAGAAAGTAAGGAAGGAAGGATAGAAGAAGTGTGACGTCTGTTAAGAGTTACGCAGCCATCATCTACAGAACCCGTGTTTCCTCTCAAATAAAACCCAGTCTTGAAAATAAAGCCAAAGCTAATTGCTTATGATGTCACTCCTTATGAGTCACAATCGCATCATTAATGGGCGTGGTCACGATTATAAGAGCTGCACCTGTGCACACACTGCAGCTCATGTTCCACATTGTGACTAGGTCTTATTTTCAGGGAGACACGGCGCATGTCTACGAGGAACGTCTGCTGACCTTGGCGATATAGGCTTCCACACAGGTGCTCGGCGAATCCCCAACCGTGCCCAGCCGCGGGGTGGCGAAGGACAAGCTCCGGTTCAGAGGGCCCAGAGAGGCACCGAAGGTCCCCGTGGAGCCCAAAGAGCCCACGTCCAGCGGCCCCAACACGCCACTGACCACGCCGCTGCTGAGCAGAGACTTGCTGCGCCGCCGCTCGCTCAGCAGTTTGGTGTTAGCCTCCGCCAACCGCTCGCTGGACCTGCGCGCAAACCACAGGGGTTGAAAATCACCTCGGCGTTCTCCCATCATGCCTCTCACCTCTCCAGCTTGGAGGCCAGACTCTTGCGCAGACGCAGCTCGTCGCCGTACAGCTGCTTGTAGCGCTCCAGCTCCGCGCGGCTGGAGTTTCTCAGCGCCGCGCTGTCCTGCTGGGCGCCGCGCAAGCGCGAAAGCTCCGCCTCCAGGTCACGGATGCGCTGCTCCAGCTGTGAGCGCTGACTGGCCTCGTTAGCCGCCTTCATCTGCTCCAGCGCGTCCTGAGACGCCGCCTGCGTCTGTCAAAGGCGGGGAAAAAAAACACTTACGTCTTACAGGAAGATTTTCTATATTCTGGAAGAATTCAAATCATATTCTCACTTCACGTGAAGAAAAGTATTTTTTTTTGCGTTCAATCGGTTTAGAAGTTATAGTCTGTTCGATATGTGAGCGTTGATTAGCTTCATTAGAAAAAAGCAGCTTAGATGCTAAGCTAACCTAGCTGTGTAAAAATACAGGAGTTTAAGTTGTGTCAAAAACAGATCATCTAGTTAATGAGACTGACCAGGTCAACATTGATAACAGTAGAATTTAAACTCCGCTAACGACTGTAAACCTGGCTAGAAACAAGATGGCGAGTGACTTCAGTGTTGTTCTGAGATGAAGGTCACCTGCAGGAAGATGTTGACCTCCTCCAGCTTGTGCCGGATCTCCTGACGGGCTCGCTCCTCTGTGTCGCGGCGGAACAGCTCGGCCTGAGTGTGGTCCATCACGCCAGACTCCAGCTGCCGCCGCAGAACCTTCACCTCCTCCTCCAGCTGCTTCCTCCTGCCGTCCATCTGCTCACGGCTCCGGCCTGAGGTCAGCTTGTCCTTCAGCTGGCGGTTAGCCTCCTCCAGCCGCGAGCAGCGCGACGCCTCCCGCTCGTACTGAGTCTGCAGCTCGTCCACCTGCCAGAGAGCCGCGCCTGAGGTCAAACGCCCGCGCTGACCCAAGTGACGCGCCTGTACCCTGATCTTCATCCTGCTGATGGTGCCGTCCGTCTCCAGTCCTCGGAAGCTGCTCGCGGGGGAGCTCAGTTGTCCTCCTCCGCTTTCCCGCAGCTGCCTCTTGGCCGTCTTCAGCAGAGTCCTCAACCTGACAAACAACCACAGTCAAGCTGGAGGCGTCTTCATGTGGATGGTGGATCTCACAACATCAGTGGAGGAGGAACACCACCGTCTTCTCTACACGCTCAACCACGTCTAGAAGAGGTCGAAAGGTCACCTGTACATTTCTTTCTGAAGCTCAGTGTTCCTATTGATCTCCTGCTCCAGACGGGAGTCCACAGACTTCTTCTGGTCCACCAGCTTGTTTGCTTTCTTCTTCTCCAGCACCATCTGAAGCACAAGGGAACGTTCTAGAACTCTCGTGACGAGCGTGTGTCTGATGCAACCGTCAGTATTGTGCAAAGGTGGATTGTGCGGTCCTGGCACCTGATTGGTCAGTTCACCCTTTTCCTTTTCCAGCTCAGAGAGGCGGAGTCCTAGTCGTGAGCGGTTCTTTAGCTCCTCCTCCCACAAGCTCTGAGAGTCCTGGACGTTGTGGGACAGCGTGCTTTGCTTCTGCATCTAGTGGACCGCATTTATTTTTAACGTAACAAATGATTCCAAACGTCTTCTGCACTCACCTCTCGGTTCAGCTGCTCTTCCAAACTCATCTTACTGCTTTGCAGGTTGGTCACCAGATCTTCCAGGCGGTTTCGTACCTGAGAACATCCACAAGGACAGACTTCACAAACCTGCAGGTACCTGATTATCTTCATGCAGATTCAGATCTAGACACTCAGAGCACACACGAGGTATGAGGAGAAGATGTGGTCCAAAGGAACTCAACAGGAGAGAATACGTGTAAAAAATAGACCTGATGTTGATCCATATTAACTTTAAATAACGGTTAAAAATGTTTAAATGCAAAGAGCTTTCTAGATTTCTCAAAGAACACTAGAACACACATCTCTTTAAGATGTTCCCTGTTGGAATTTTTTTTTTTAAATATACATTTTCTTTTATAAATACCATGATGAATCAAATGTTTGCATGTTTCTAATCTAGAACTTCGCTTTAGTCCACATCTGTGCTCCATAACAAGAAAATGACGAAGAACTTTCAGTTCTACAGAAAGAAATGTTAACTTCTAGAGAAAGAACCAATGAAGAACCTTCACTTATACTGACTGAATCATCACAGTACCTCCACTTCTACTGACAAAATCAATTGAGAACCTCCACTTCTACTGGACGAACCGACGGAGAACCTCCACTACTACTGACGGAGAACATCCAGTTCTACTGATCGAACCGACAGACAACCTCCACTTGTACAGATGAAACTGACAGAGAGAGAGAACCTCCACTTCTACTGACGGAACCGACGGAAAACTTCCTCTTCTACTGATGAAACCATTACTTTTACTGGAGGAACTGACGGAGAACCTTCAATTATACTGAAGGGACCGATGGAGAACCTTCACTTCTGCTGTAGGAACCAAAGGAGAACCTTTACTTCTACTGGAGGAACCAAAGGAGAACCTTCACTTCTGCTGATGGAACAATGACCTGACAAACCTTGACTTCTAGTGAAACAATCTCAAAGAAGCTCAAAACTCCACAACCAAGACAAAGATGGAGAACACTAAGAGAAACAAGCCAGTAGAGTGGAAATCAGTCAGTGAGAGGGAGACGTTTCTACCAACCCCTTCTTCAGGAGATGCGTGTGTGAGCTGTGAAGAGAGCGCTGCGGTCATTACTCAACAATGTCTCTCAGGTCAGGCGCTTCCTGCTGGTCTACAGCTGAGATGTCCACTCACCGCCGCCGCGTCCTGAACGCTCTTCTGCAGCGCCTCCACACGGCCGCTCTGCTGCTTGCTTGTGGCTTCCAGGCGGGCGTTTTCAATCTCTAACCTGCACAAGCCCGAGTCGCATCAACGATTAAAATATCAATTAAACAATATCATCAACAATGTTAACCAGGCATGTCCAAAGTCCGGCCCGGGGGCCATATGCGGCCCTTAATCAAATTTTGACCGGCCCGTGGCTTGATTCATAAAATGAATGGAATACGTCCCGCGGCCAGTACTCAGTCCCTCCAGGATTCGCAATCGCGCCAATTCACGCGAATTCAGCGAAACCCCGCGATTTATTTGCGACCTTGCAATTTCATCTAATCACCACGAATTTACCGCAAATTCAGTTCAGCGCGTGAACACACCATGTGATCTCAAACGAATACGGTTTGTTTCACCACGCCCACACGAGCTTGTAAAAAATTTAATCAAAATCATGTTTTTTTTCAATGTTCCACTATGAAGGTTTTTATTGCTTTTTTAAGAACACATTTTAAAAAGCAGTTAAAATGCTAATTCACCTTATTTGCATTTTAGAATTATATCCGTTTTTTCTTTTTTTTTTTCTAATGCATTTTTAAATAGAAATAAACACAATATAATGTTAAATACTAAATTATATAGAAAAATATGTATATCCTAAAATGTGTATTTTTATTCCCCAAGCCCGGCCCGGCCCCTTTGTCAAATGTTAGAACCCAATGTGGCCCGCGAATCAAAAAGTTTGGACACCCCTGATGTAAACAATGTATTCAATAAATTGTCATGAAAAGTGTTTATTAATTCATGATTGGGTCATGTTAGTCATTGTCCAGTAACGGTGATGTACTGAAGGATAACGCACCTCTGCACGGCCTCCTCCAGCTGTTTCACGGTGAGCGCTTGAGCCGCGGCTCCTGCTAGCGCCTCCTGGAGTTTCTGAGCGGTACTGCAGGACTCCCGCTGCTGCTCGTCCAGTGAGCTCTTCATCTGGCTGATGCGTCGCTCCGCCTGGACCTGCACCTCCTCCGACTCCTGCAGCTGCGTTTCAACAGGGCCGGGTTACATCGGGTCTGGAGCTACAGACGGAATCTTCCGGAAGCGTACCTTGGCCTTCAGTCTGTCCAGGTCCTTTAGAGCCCGAGACTTGTCTTCCTCCAGGTCGTGGCGGTAGCGAGTGTTGACCTCCAGAGACGCCTCACACATGGACAGCTTCTTCAGACAGTCGGCTAACTCCTGCTGGAGCTTCCTCAGAGAGACCTGTGGCAGGAGGAGAAGCTCCATCGTTTGCTCTTCACTCTTCTGCGTTCTTTAAATGTCGTTATTTGTTTTGCTTGTACATTTACATGCATATTTGTAATGTTTCCTCATGACCTTAAAATGCCATAAAGTTACATTTTTTTATTTTGAAATTCAATAATAATTAGGTTATATTAGCAAAGCTATTTTTTTACAAGGTTGTATATTAAAATAATACTTGTTTTTTCAATTATTTTAAAATAATTTACTTAAACTGAAATGTATAAAATAAAACTAAATATAAAATTAAATACTCTAGCATTTTAGTTTAATTATATTAGTAATAGATAATATTTAATATTAGATATTTAATATTAATGCATTGCATTATTATATGGTTTATGATAAACTCACAATTTACAGGTATACGATAATATGTATATGTGAAAAGATGGTTGTGTTTGACACTAGAGGTGTGAGTTTGAGGGCGGCCGGGTCCTCTCTGTGTGGACTTTGCACGTTCTCTCCGTGCTGGCGTGGGTTTCCTCTGGGTTCTCCGGTTTCTTCCCACAGTTCAAAAATATGCGTTTCAGGCGAATTGGCATTGGAAAATTGAGTGTGTGAATGTGTTTGCCTGTGTGTCCCGCTCTGCGAACGGTTGGCCACCAATCCAGAGTGTGTTTCCTACCTCTGGATGTTTTAATAAGAACACATCAAAATCTCAAAAAACATTTACCTGTATAAACACTGTTAATAATGTATTCAATAGGAATCATGAATGTGTGAATTAAGAGAAACACCAAACCCTCATACTATGTTCGGATCAAATTGACCAGTTTTCAAAGTAAAAGTAAAAGGGAAAACTTTTTGGTTTCTCACACATATGCATAATAAAAGACCCCCAGTCAAATTGCCCCGAGAACATTATTAATGTTCCTCTGAAACGAACATAATAAAAGGGTTAAATCTCTATTATATACACAACTATACATAGTGTATGCATGTACACACACACACACACACACACACACACACACACACACACACACACGTGTATGTATGGTGTGTGGTGTCCACCTCTCTGTCTGTCTTCTCCTGCTCCAGTTTGCAGTTCTGGTCTCGTAGGTCGCTGTTGGATCTGGCCAGCTCGCTGCTCCTCTCCTCCACCAGGTGGACTCGCTTCTCCCCGTCGGCCCGTAGCTGGTTCAGCATCTCCGCAAAGTTGTGCTGCACGTGGGTGACGGCCTTGTCTTTGGCCGAGTCCTTGCTGAGCGCCTCCTCCAGCTGCTGTCGGAGCAGCGCTCCCTCGCTCTGCGCCAGTGCCAGCCGCTCCAGCATGGCTTCCTGTTTGGCCGCGGCGCGTGCCACCTGCTCCCGCTCGCTCTGCAGCCAGCTCTCCAGCTCCTTCAGCTTGACCTGAGCCTGGTCCTTCTCACGGGCCAGACTCTCCAGCAGCACGCCCGTCTCCGCCGCCGTCAGGGCGCCGCGGTGGCACTCGTTCTCCAGGCTGTTGGCACGAGCCTCGGCCTTGCTGAGCTTCTGAGAGAGGGACTGGACGGTGTCGCGCTGCAGGCTGGACTCCACCTGGAGCTTCTCCTGGCTCCTCTGATGCTCCTCTCGGCCGCGCTGGAGCAAACGCTCGGCCTCTGCCCGCGACGCCTGAAAAACAGTGAGCGTGATCTCAGAACATCTCAGAGATTTACCATGTAATCACACACACGGACACTTTTGCTCGTCAACCAAGGAAACAAGAAACCGTGTAAATCAATCAAAGGGCCTTTCTCGTGGGTCTCTCCCGGGTCTCTCCAGTGTCTTCCCACAGTCCAAAAACATGCAGGAGCATTGGAGCCTTTGAAAATACCCGTAAGTGTGTGTGAGTGGGAATGTGTGTGTGCGTGTGTCCGGCTCTGTGATTGGTTAGGTGTGTGTCCCGCCTCCAGGCACCAAGTTGTTAAGATTGGCTTCCCAGTGACCCAGAAATGGAAAGAGTGGTAGAACACGAACGGAATCAGTATGTGTTTGGTTTAACTATTTCTGAAGCAGCAGAATGAAGATTTCAAGCAGCCACATAGAAAGATGGCGATATGGAGTATTACCGCCAGCCAAATTAACTCGCCGCCGTTACTAATACGTTTTTTTTTATTGACACGTTGAACGTTTGGCAGAAAAGAGTAGAAGTTAATGCAGTCCAAACGAGGAAGCGGTAGGTATGACGGACCAATAAAAGCGCTCCCCACCTGACACCTCTCGGCCTCCTGCAGCGCCACCTGCAGTCGAGCCCGGCTGGCCTCCACCTCGCCCTCCAGCTGCTGCCTCATCTGCCGCTCGTGCTCCAGTTTGGCGGTGGCGACGGAGAATTCGGCCTTCAGCGCGTTGTACTGGAAGACGGTCTGGGTCAGAGCCTCCTCGTTCAGCTTCAGGTCCCTGCGGGCGTCCTCCAGCCGCTCCCGCAGCACCTCCCTCTCCTCCGCCAGCCGCGTCTCCTCCTGCTGACTCTGGTTCTGAGAGCGGTCCAGCTCGGCCTGAGCCGCCAACAGCTTGTCCTGCAGGACTCGCTTCTGCTGCAGGAACTCGCGCTCACGCTCCGAGGCTTCCGACAGGTGGAACGTGACCTGTCGTAGAAGAAAGGAGCTCAAATTAGTGTTGGGCGATAACCACAACTTCTGAAATCATGACAATACCATGATGAAACCGTACGATATTTTTATCACCTAAAATAAAAATCATCATTGACAGCAACAGCAACATAAAAAATGCTCAGAAATACTTGCTTTAATGCCAATAATAATAAATCAGAGCAATAAATGAAATGAATAAATTAAAAAATGTGTATTTAAAATTTTAAATACAATCCAAGATTGTGGTGCTCAAAAATCCACACAACAATTGTTGTAAAGTGTAACAAATCAGGAAATGTTTAACATTAAAACATCATTTAGCACCTAGATGACATCAGTCATGTTTTAGATTTGTTTTCAGGAAAAGCGTTCACATTTTTAAATCAATTTCACACATATTTTTTTACCTTCCTTGTGCTATGCATCTGCAAATTCATGTTCAAATTTTATGCGAACGCACTCAAAAAATACGTCATATATTGCTCACCTCTGGTAGCGAAAACATGTAGTTTATAATCCAGCGTTAAAAAAGTTCCAGCTATTTCAAAATTGCACATTTTTTATTAGAAGTGGAATCGATCAATACTCACGAAAGTATCGACCAGTGGGCATCAAAGTATTGGTGCCAAAGTATCGATACTCTCATCCCTCGCTCAAATCATTTAATATCCCGTTCCAATAATATTCCAGCCAAATTTGCTTTGATCTGTGATTCCATGTGCTCGTCTCACTCATCAATCCTTTAGATCCTAAATTCAAACCCACAGGTCACAGTGTGGCGATGGTCACCTCGTTGCTCTTGCTGAGCTGGCGAAGGTTTTCCTCCTCGATGTCCTGCTGCTTGCGCAGGTGGTTGCTGAGCAGCTCTTCCTGAAGAGAGCGAGCGCTGCGCTCGTGCGACAGGAGACGCTGAGACTCGTCCCGGTCTTCCTCCAGCTAGACACACACATCACCATCATCTTGAGAGATCTACACCATCATCATCATCATCAAGGTGCCTCCAAACCTGTTTGATGCTGTTCCTCAGAGCCCGGACATCCAGCTCCAGGTTCCGGACCATCTGCTCGGCCTTGTGGCGCTCCTCGGCCTCACACCGCTGCTGCTCCTCTTTCCTCTGGAGCTGCTCACGGGTTTTATTATACAGTATCTGGGCGGTCTGGTGTTTCTCCTGCTCCTGTCTCAGCAGGAACCTCCATGAGGCGAGCAGAGAGGAAAGCGTGAGTGATGCAGGAAGCTCAGACGGCTTTGTTCGGGGACGTGCTCTCACTTCAGCGTGTTCAGGTCCGTTTCCAGCTCCAGGTTGCGATGCTCCAGGTCTGAGACAGTGCTTCGGATCTCCTCCAGCAGGGTCTTCTGTTCGCTGCGTTCCCGCTCCAGCTGAGAGTTCTTGTCCGCCAGTCGACTGTGTCGGTCTCGTCCTCGCTGGATGGTCCTCTCATACTCGTGAAACATGTTCTGCAGCTTCACCACACTCACCGAGTCTAAGAGACAGACGCACACATCTCCATCTCGAGTTTCAAGTTTGACACATGTGCTTTCAAATATCCACCAGTTGTACCCAGATATCTTGTATCGAGCTGCTTGAAGAGCATGGAAGCGTTACGGAATCCGGAGCCGGAAGTGTCCAGCTCTTCCGTGGCCGTGTCGGAAGACTGAGTCAGATCACCCAAATCGTCCTGGACCTCCACGTCTCTAGAACCCTGCAGAACATCTCCATCGCTCCAGATCTTTCCCATAAAATTCCAGTTTCCAGAAATTATGAAAGCCCTTACCGCCTCTTTTTTACGTCTTGAAGATGGTGATCTGTCAACAAGAACATGTTTTAATTAATTACCATTTCCAACTGCTAGACACATTTCTGTTAGAGTAGTTTTGGCTATTAAAATGAAAAACAGTTTACATTAGAGAAGTGAACAAGAAAAGACCGACCTGGGGAAAAAATGGAGGGAAAAACACACACACACACACACACACACAAAATGGAGTGAGGTAACAAGCGTGATTCCAGGATTGAGGACCAGCAAATCACCTCACACTTGGGGAGGTGGAACACACTCACACTTTGGACAATTTATTGCATCTACATTTCTCCCAAACACATGTTTCTGTACAGTGGGAGGAATGTCAGTCAGACGCTGCGTTTTTGCTGGACAGTTGATTACCTGCCGTCCTCCGAGAGGTCACTCAACGTGCCGTCGTCCAACTCCTGGTTCCTCCGGCAGGAGGGTCTGTGATCCTGCTCCTCAGGAGATGAAGCCCGTCCAACATTCCGCTGAGATTTGTCGGCCGCGGCCTTGACTGGACAGTTTGCTGCAGAGCTTATAGTGGGATGGAGGGATTGGAGGACAGAGGGATTTCGACATTAAATTCAAAATTTTAATGAAAAAAAGAACATAGTAAATAATGACAAATATGACTAGTCCAAAAACATCACAAAATCCCGGAAATGGTTTTGCGTTAATTGTTAGTGTAAAACTTTAGTGTTATTTCCTGTCACTGTAACAATGTTTTTTTTTTTGTAATTTTTTAGTAGAGAGTAAAATTTACAGCCGCTACTTTTCTGTACGCAAGTGTGACTGTCGCTGCAACATTGTTTCATTATTTTTGTAAAGAAATGTTTTTTGTGTAATATTCCACAAACTGAAGAAGAAATTGAGAATTTAGGCAGAACAAGACGAATCAATACTTAATGAATGTTCTCACTAATAATAAAAGTTTGCAAGTAGCTCTACTCAAAACGTTCTGCCTGATGCCGGACGCCGTTTGTACCTTCGCAGACTTCTGGTCTGGAGGTTTCTCTCATCTCCAAGTTTAGTGTTGCTGGGGATGGATTCATCTTTCAGCTGAGAAGCTTCCCTGAGTCCTTCACCGTCCCATAATGCACTGCTCCGCTGATCTCCCCTCATACTCTCCTCTCGTTGCTTACCAGCCTGGAACCAATACACAGATATGAAACATCAGCTCTGTTTGAGAATTCTCCAATCAAAAGCCGTTCTGACGCTGACGCGACACAAACGTCATTTCTTACTAAAAGAAGAAGCTCATCCACCAAGACGTTAAAGCCACACAAGATGTTGTTGCTGTGGTGTGATTGAGCTGAAGGTGTCGATGCTCTTCACACGAGCGAGGTGTGAACACTCGACACCAGTGTGAAGAATAATCCAGTAAATATTTAATGAAGCGAGCGGCTGAATTCAAGACGGATGTTTACTCGCACAACGACACCGGATCACGCGTGGAAGCTGGAAGTGTGTTGTGATTTGTTTCATCTCCTGCTGGAGAAATGGCTGAAACTCCAAAAGCGACTCTTCACAAAACGGATCAAAAATCGAAAGATCTCAGTCGGTAAATCGTTGTGCTTGCAACACCATACGCTGTGGGTTCAATTCCCAGAGAAGCGTGAAGACGTCTGGAACTACTGTATACACAGCTGCATTTTACGGAAAAATTTTAATCGTTGAACTTTTGAATGTAACAGATGGTTGCATTTTTAAGCCACTGTTAGTGTGGCTTTCATTATTAAATTACCATATTTACGCAAATATAAGCACCCCGCAAATATAAACACCCCCATGTTTTTTCAGGCACAAAATAAAAATAAATGTTACATTTTTGTTATTAACATTTCTGGTTCAATTACGTTAATATTCTCTTAAAAATATTATTTGTGTCTGCTCCTTGGATTTTTTTTTTTTTTACTTGCCCGTGTTCTTAATTTTCGACTCTTTATGTGACGACACACTGGACTCTGTTGTAGCCGGTTGCACTAAGCTAAGCGGCTGTGGTTTGTAGTCTCTGTTTGTTGTAAACCAAAACTGTACTGTGTTTAGTTTAATCTTATTTCTTCCAGTGTTATTTTGTCTCTGTTGAGTGTCGCGGCGTGTCTAATGTTTCTTTATTTCTGTTATTAAGCCAATAAAAGCTTATACTGTACACATGTCTGCCTAAAGACCATATTTTAACATTATATAGACGCACACACGAGCCGCTGCATAAAGACAGCGTGTTTCCGTTTATTTGTGATTGTTCCTGACCTGAAATACGGAAAAGTGGTGGCTTGTATTTATGTGCAAATTTGAAACCCTCGATAAGCACCCACAAAGTTTTTTAGCGTTGAAATTTTGAAAAAAGGGGTTCTTATATTTGCGTAAATACAATACATTTTTTTTAAATAAAAGTTGCTTATATTAAACAAATGTATATAAAAAAAAAACTTTTTATACGAGTCATAAACGGTAAAATGCAGCTCAGCAATTTTCAGTCGGAGCTGAAGCGAAACAAACACGGCGGAGACTCTGGTTTGATTTCAACACAGACGGAGACAAACACGCTCGTCTTGGTCTTTCTCCACCAGCTCTGGGGTCCTACCTCAGATCTGGTCTTCAGAAGAGCATCGGCGGAGCTATGCTTGTCTGGTCTTGGAGCAGAACCAGCCTTGCTGATATGAAAAGTGTCTGCCTGGTTCTCCATCTCCAGGGCTTCATCACTGGAAGCTTCTGGGGTGATTTGAGGAGAATCCTGATCACTGGAAACACCTTGATGATTTTCACTGACCTCCACACTGACAGTCAGCGGAGGATTTTGTAAAGGCTCCACATGCTGTGATTCCTCCAGGCCGGACTCTCCCGGCTCACCGATGGGCAAAGGCTCTGAACCTTTAAGCCGAGCTGAGGACAACTGAATCAGTTGGCCCTCGTCTTCACTGGAGTCCTCCTCATCTTCATAATCTTCTGAAAAGTCCCCATCCTCACCCTCATCTTGTCTCTCGTCTTCTTCCAGAAGTCGACTTGGACTTGGATTCAGTTCTCCAAACCTGTATTTTAGTTCAGCAGCTACACTTTTGAACTGGGATTTAGTCTCCATTTTTTCCTTCTCCACCCAGATCTTCTCATAACGTTCCTCCCAAGGCTCCTCATCTGGTTTCTCCTCTTGTTCTCCATCGTCAGGTCCAGGCTGACAAGACCTAGGTCTCTCTAAAGACCCGTCTAACGTCTCTCTTGACTTTGCATAATAGAGCAAAATAATGGTTTGCTTAAGGAGCTGATTGTAAATAAATTTCTTTTTTAACAAACATACATTTCATTGTGATTTACAATTCACCAATTAGTCATTGCAGCCAAAACAAAGAAAGTAACAAACTACTGTTTTTTTTTTTTCAGATAAAATTGTAAAATACAATTGAAAATTGATAGTGCCTTTTACAGCACATGTTGTTTTACAGCACAGTAAATGGCTTAATACGGTATATTCAGCAAAAATCTTCAATATTTAAAATCTAATATCTTTAGATTTGTATAATATGTAATACAATATTTTATTACAATAATAAAACATCTAGTTTTTAATGTGCAAATCATTATCCAGTTAAAACAACAAAAATCCAAATGTTTGCTGAACACAAATCAAAAAGAAAACTATAAAATAAAGTTTGTGTAAGTTGATTTTTTTCAGATTTCCCAAGAGAAACTCAGAAAATTCAGAATTTACAAGACAGTTTTGGTGCCACTATGATCCTCAACAAGATCACTCGCGAAAAACATGATAAAACCGGACCATAAAAATCCCGACAACAAAGAGAACGTTCTCTCACCTGATCCACAGCATCATCAGCCATGTCGTCTTGCGGATCTGTTCAGAGCATCAGAACGATCACGACTCGTCACAGCGAGGTTACTCGTGTGTGTTTAAGATCTTTACCTGGCTCTGGTTTGGTGACATCAGGCTTCTCTGTTCTTCTGGCTGGACTGGAGGCGTCCGTGTCCCAGTCTGATTCTGTGCAGTAACCCAATAAATCCGGTTTGTTGGTAAATAATGATGGCAGACATATTTCTGGCTCTTACCGCTGGATTCTGGCCTCAGGTTGGAGTCGGATCGCAGGCGTGGCAGTGGGTGGGGCTTAGGGTCAGAGGGGATGAATCGCGGACTAGGAAGGGGTACTGAGGTTGGTGTCGGGGCTTTAGTTGTCTCAGAAACGTAGTCGTCTCGCAGCGGAGACGGGGGTCTACTGATGCTCCCGACAGAGTCCAAGTCTGAGAAATCAGACAAAAAAAACATCTTGAGGTTATGATTTTAAATTATTCACATACGTGCGCATATATAAAGTAAGTCCTGCGCTTCTGAAGGTTCAACTGGGATGTTGAAATGCAGTGAACTCAAAATTACCTTCCTGGTCATCAGCCACTGCTAACCTGAGATCTTCTGCCTGGCCTGGATGGGAAGAGAGAATGGATGATGAGGATGAAGATGTTTTGCTATAGGAAAGTGAAGAATTAGATTACTGCTATTCTTCTTCACTTCTCTGGAGTCCATCAGTCCAGACGGAACCCGCTCCTCCTCTTTCATTTTGGGCTGGAAAACAAAACGTTCTTTGTCGTTAATGTACAGATTAAACACAGTCACAAGCAGGCCGAGTATATTTAAAATGAAATTAAAAAATATAGAATTTACAGTGTTCTAGACAAATATAAGGCTGTTAATACAAATAATGCTCAAATTTTATGTAAAATATTAACATAACAAAAACAATACTAATAACTTTCTTTCAGTTACTCAAATCAAAATTAAAAAAATTTGTATTTATAGTATACAGTATTTTCTATAAACATAAGTAGCCACAATAGTAAGAACAATGGTAAATAATAATGCATTAATATATAAAAAATTACGCCTGATTCTAAATTTTTTCCCCCACACGTCTATTAATTTATAAATATTCCATTCATGTATTCCAAAATAGTTGAAATTTGAATATAGAGCAAACACTTACAGTCGCAGTAGCTGCTTCAGAGCTTTCCTTATGTTCTTCTCCATCTTCCTTCTTTTTTATACCTGAATGTATAAAGACAAACACACACGACTATGGAAACATCTGGACACAGTTGTACGTGATGTGTGCAGACATGCACATGGGAAAGTGCAGGAAACGCTAGAGTCATGCGTTTATCTGGCAAGCCCAAGCACATAAAAATGATGGGACAAACTCCATGACGACAAAGTGTTAGCTCAGAAACACCGACGTTCTGCGATGTGTACGACATGCTAAACCATGGAGCATGCTGCACACGCCATGAGGACAGACGTGTGGAGATCTGGTGTGATGGAGGGACCACGAGTGAGGGTTAGTCCACCATGAAGCGGCTGAGATTTCCTACCGCTCGGCCTGTGGCCTCCTGGCTGGCCTACACTTCTCATTATGTTAAGCTTCCTGCCTCCTCTAACGAAGGAGGGAACGTACAAGACGTCTACAAGAGAATTTAATCACATCATGAGAAACTCTTCCATTCAACTAAACCTGCCAAGTTGAGCACGGCAAGCAAAAGCAATGGAAATTAATCTTGAGCGTGAAATGGTGGCAGGAGTTTAGACAGATCACTCCTTCAAAGACTATTGTGTCATTTAACAGTAAAATACAATTTAATGCGGAAATTGAGGGACTCAAACCACTCACGTACCTTCATCGCAGACGCTGGATGCGGCTCTGGTCGCTTTGGTCGGTGTATTTACAGCACTTGAATGAATTATCCTGTGGCTTCCGGATTCAGACTGTGGGGAAAAGTCACGAGTCAAAGAGGAACAGTCGTAGTCGAGACACAAAACCTCAAAATCACAAACCTCTGAATCCCAAGGAGAATCGTGGTCCTCATCCTTTTCAAGACCCAACTCTGAAAGAAAATCTTACAGCAACAGAACTTACATTAGATTAGTGAGTGTGTGAATGTGTGCGTCCAACAGCGGTTTTAGGAATGGGCGAATGGGGCAGTATTTTTACGTGTCAAGTTGGGAGGCGGCACAAGAAAAAAAAAAATGTATCTGTGCGTCCGCTAAGTGATTTTCTATTACGCATCATACATTATAGCAGCGTTTATTGTTTTAAACACACATTATAGGTTTGTGTTTATTGAAGAAGTCATGTGCAGAAAATGTAAACTAATGCTATCAGGTGCACAATTTATAAAAAGGAGAAAATAGGGAAAACAAGCTAAAGATAAAAGGTATGAGGAAGCATCCTCTTTATATGTACAATAGCAGTTTAAAAGGACTATAAGTAAAGTGTAATACACATGAAACATTAAATATATTTAGATATATACTATCCAATATATGGTACATTTTAAATACGTTTTTAACATACATTGGTATGTGTATATAGCCTAAAGAAGACAGAAAGATTGAAATATATGAAGAATACATTTACACCTCTTTCTGGTAGGCTAGGCTTTTCATGTGGTTCTTCTGGTATTTTCTCAGTCATCTCCTCATCTCGGGATCCCACCGGATTTCCTTCCTGTTTTAAAAGAATGAGTCAAACATGAGACAATATCAAAGAATCCAGTTCTTCACAAAACCACCAACTATGTTTCAAGAAAACGATAGAACATAGTCGACTTTCACAAGGAAAGAACAGAAGGGATGATTAAGGTGAGGATCTCAAGATGGTTTCTACTCCACTGCTCTTCTACTGTTCTACCCAATATACCTGCGATGATCTTTCTCCACTGAGAGTGTTGTGCTTCTGCTCTTCCTCAGCATCAGAATCAGAGGACAGATTGACTTCATCAATCACAGTGTAGGGAACTTCTTCTTCGTCTGGACATTGATCCAGAACCTCTGAACCATGTTTCTTCTCAGTTGTCAAGCCAAAGCCTAAAGGTTTAGAAACATCTGCACTAGCTGCTGCTTTTGCTGAAGATGATGGAGGTGAGGAAGGTGATGGGTTACAGATTTGTTGAGCTGGAGAGTTTCTTGCTGAAGAAATTGAAGAAACTTGTTTTATAGAGCCAAGATCTGTAGAGGAATTAGACTTCGGATTTGGGTCAGCACATTCAATTGTTTTCCAAGATGATTCTTCCTGAGAAACCCTGAAAGAAGAATCTGGTTGACCAACATGTTCCTCCTGAAGACCATCATCAAGAAATACATCATACTCATCTATAGGATTGGACGTCTGGTCTTTATCAGAAATCACTTTCTTTCTTTGCTTTGCTTGACTGTCTTCTTCATCATCACACCCAACAATGACTGATACAGGGATGGTGTCGCTCTCTTCTACTAGTCCAGGTTCTTCTTGCAAAGGTTTGTGTGATTCCTGCTCAGCCAGTTCTAATGATAAAAGCTTTGAAGAACCAGAATCTTGAACTGATTGATGCTGCCTAGTTTCTTTGCCTCCATCAGGTGTTCTAGAGTCAGATCCCCAGGACTCTTCTGGACTAACTGGTTCCTTCTGCTTCAACAGTGTCCGAAATAAAACCAGTGGCTTTTTCGTTCCCTCTTCTACATCAACGTCGTCCCAATCGTCATCACTAGAAGGTGATGCTGCGGGAACACGTTGGCACTCTGGGAGCTTTCTCATGCAGCTCAGTTTGAGATCAGATACACCTTCAAGAGCATCAGGTTCAGCATGTCCTTCAAACAGGGTCGTCTCTTTAACGACCTTCACTTCTGAATTCTGATTTTTCTTGTCATTATCATCAACATCACCATCATCATCATCATCAAAATCATCCCAGTCATCTTCACATGCACTTTCATTGCTGCCCTCAGTGGAGTGCCTTTTTGATGTTCTTTGTAAATTCCGTATGAATGCAATATGTTGGTCATCACTAGCTTCATTTTCCTCCTCATCAGACAACTTTGCTTCAACCCTTATTGCTGACACAAGACAGCCATCTTCAGAATCAAGAACATCTTGTACAGGTACCAAAACTCGCAATTTAGAAATAATCTCAATTGGTTTAGTTTCCTCTGACGGTAACAGAGTTGCCTTTTTTTGATCTTCACTCAAACTGCGGGTCTCCATCACAACATTTTCTTGAACTTCTGCTGGAGCCTCTGAAACATTTGTAGAGAAGCTTCTGGGTAATTCGGTAGCATTTGCCGAGGAACCTTTCACAGCTTCTTTTCCATCCTTCTCTTCACCATCTTCCCCAGAGTCACAATAATCTTCATCCGCTAAATTTTCAACGCCATCCACTTCACCATCATATTCCTCATCCTCTTCGTCTTCCAGGCAGTGCACGTGTAGTTTACTACAAGATGGCTGCTCTGTTAACTCATCATTAGCTCCTACACCAAATGGAGGGTTTGGATAAAGACGAAGGAAGAAAGAAAGAAAAAGAGAGAGGAAGTGTTAGAGATGATGTAGTAGACAGGAGTGTTACCTTCAGGGAGCTGCTGAAAGCGATGGATGTCCTCTGGATTGGAGGAGGTAAAGAAGCAGGTGAGGGGAGGGATTGGGTCGAGGGTCCGTGGGGAAGAAGAGTTCTGGACAGTCCTGTGAGGGTTTCACACTTTTCCTCACTGTTCATTTCTGTTTCATTCCAGGATTTGCCTTCATCTTCATCTGCTACAGCTACGGTCACAGACAAAAGCTCAAACGTGTAGCAAAGAGCAAGTAGGTACCAACCCGTCCTGTTGCTCTACACACGCATACAAACCAGATCTTATATTTTAATGCTCAGTAGCCCCCCACTTTAGTTAGCATCTGGTTTAGGTACACACCCATTCAGGAACTCAGACCAAATTTACTAAGGAAACCAAAGATTCCCAGCAGACTCACCCTTCAAGTCACTGCATGTCAATCAACGTACCTTCTTTATTGTCCAGCGTCAATTTAATAGGTTTCTTTACGTTTTCAGTCTTTCTCTGTAGAAAAGAAAAGTTGAATGTAGATTTGCTTGTTCAGCTTTTGCAGCAGCATTGCTCCAGACCTTTATGTTGAAATCTAACTCATCAGACGAAGGCCAGGAATCAGCCGCGCCGCTTCTGGACGCCCTGTGACAGAGCAAACGTGCTTCATTAGCTTGTAGAAGCTTCTGCTGTGGTGTTCTCCAGACGGATCACAGCTCCACATCTCACCTGCTGATGGAGTCTGTGTGGGAATTGTCCTCTGTATCTGAGGAAAAACACTCAGAATGAGCTCCACAGTCTCCACCACACACGGTACTAACGATCATGTTTGGCTGCCCTAGTCATCTCTCAAGTGTTTCAACAATCTTTCTATCCATTCATCAATCCATCATGCATCCATCAACAAGTTCATCATTCAATCCTTCATGTCCACACTTCAAACCATCGTATTTTTTATTTTTTTTTTTGCCAAAAGAACAAAGTAGAACAATACCTCTTTTGTTTTCACTGCTGGGCCTTTTATGCAATTCCTTTGGTGAATTCTTCTCTCTCGCTTCTTCCTTCTGGTTTAAAAAAAATGAGTCCAATACAAGACATCATCAAAGAATCCAGTTCTTCACAAAACCACTAACTAAGTTTTATGAAAATGAAAGATTATAGTCGACTATCACAAGGAAGGGATGATGGAGAGAACAGAAGGGATGATTAAGGTGAGGATCTCAAGATGGTTTCTACTCCACTGCTCTTCTACTGTTCTACCCAAAATACCTGCGAGGATCTTTCTCCACTGAGACTGTTGTGCTTCTGCTCTTCCTCGGCATCAGAATCAGAGGACAGATTGACTTCATCAATCACAGTGTAGGGAACTTCTTCTTCGTCTGGACATTGATCCAGAAACTCTGAACCATGTTTCTTCTCGGTTATCAAGCCAGAGGCTAAAGGTTTAGAATCATCTGCACTAGCTGCAGCTTTTGCGGAAAGTGATGGAGGTGATGAGGGTGATGGGTTACAGTTTGGCTGAGATGGAGAGTTTCTGGCTGGAGAAAGTGAAGAAGACACTTGTTTTATACAGCCACGATCTGTAGAGGAACTAGATTTCGGATTTGGCTCAGAAGACTCCAAAACATTTTCAATTGTTTTCCAAAAGGATTCTTCTTGAGAAACTCTGAAAGAAGAATCTGGTTGACCTACAGGCTCCTCCTGAAGACCATCATTAAGAAATGTATCAGACTCATCTTCATGATTGGACTTCTGGTCTTTGTAAAAAATGTCATTCTTCGCTTGTTTGTCTTGACTAGCCAAGTCTTTGCTTGTGCCTTCATCTAGACTGTCTTCGTCTTCTTCATCACACCCAACAATGACTGACACAGGGATGTCGTCGCTCTCATCACCCTCTTCTACTAGTTCAGGTTCTTCTTGCAAAGGTTTGTGTGATACCTGCTCAGCCAGTTCTAATGATAAATGCTTTGAGGAACCAGAATCTTGAACTAATTGATGCTGCTCAGTTTCTTTGCCCCCATCAGGTGTTCCAGAGTCAGATCCCCAAGACACGTCTGGACTCTCTGGTTCCTTCTGCTTCAACAGTGTCCGAAATAAGACCAGTGGCTTTTTCGTTGCTTCCTCTTCTTCAACGTCGTCCCAATCTTCATTACTTGAAGATGATGCTGTGTGAACACGTTGGCACTCTGGGAGCTTTCTCACGCCACTCAGTTTGAGATCAGACACACCTTCAAGAGCATCAGGTTCAGCTTGTCCTTCAAACAAGGTTGTCTCTTGAACGACCTTCACTTCTGAATTCTGATTTTTCTTGTCATCATCTCCATCCATGTTTTCTTGAACTTCTGCTGGAGCTTCAGCCACAATTGGAGAATTGCTTTTGGGTAAGTCAGGAACATTTGAAGATGACTCAGACTGTTCTTCCTCATCTTGTTCGTCATCATCATCCACAGAATCACAATCATCCCCATCACTTTCGGCTTCCTCGTCACTTTCCTCCTCTTCCTCTTCATCAACATCCTCCTCATCCTCATTATCATCCTCTTCACCTTCTTCCTCTTCATCTTCTGATTCTTCCTCTGGATCTTCATGACAGTGCCCATCTAGTTTACTACAAGATGGCTGCTCGGTTAACTCACCGTTAGCTCCTGCACCGTAATGGAGGGTTTGGAAAAAGATGAAGAAAGAAAGAGAGGAAGTGTTAGAGAAGATGTAGTAGACAGGAGTGTTACCTTCAGGGAGCTGCTGAAAAAGATGGATGTCCTCTGGATTGGAGGAGGTAAAGAAGCAGGTGAAGGGAGAGATTGGGGCAGGGGTTCGAGGGGAAGAAGAGTTCTGGACAGTCCTGTGTGGGTTTCACACTTTTCTTCACTGTTCATTTCTGATGTATTCCAGGATTTGTCTTCATCTTCATCTGCTACAGCTACGGTCACAGACAAAAGCTCAAACGTGTAGGAAAAAGCAAGTAGGTACCAACCCGTCCTGTTGCTCTGCACATAAACCAGACTATATACTGCATAGTCAAATCTGCTCAATTGGGACGGCGGTTAAAGGGGGAAAAAAAAGTCCCAAAACGAATCATATCTCATAACGCAAATTTCCCACCAGCGTCGCTTTCGTCCATACTTTCACGCTATAATGCGTTTCCTGTTAAAACGCCAGTAAAGAACTTGACTTTAGCAGAAACAAAAATCATTTGTTTTTAATCAATTCAAGCAACAAAAATTGCCGTTTTGACAAAGAGCACAATTAGCGCTTGGAGAATGATTTGGAGAACTAAGAGAGCGCAATGCGAATGGCAATGATGGAAATGTAAAAAACAACAGTCTATATAAGACAACTAGCCGCCCTGTTAACAACAGCCAAATAATCCAACAGATTCTCTTTCATACGATGGCAAGGGAACGACAATCTGTGTGGCAGAAACACAAATCTTTGTAATAGAACTGGTGCAGGTCTAGATGTGTATGTTGCGTGTAGGCAACAGACATAAGATGTAATGAATTTAAACATACTCTTCACCTAAACTTTTCATTTTACAAGTAAACGTCAACGTACCTTCTTTATTGCCCAGCGTCAATTTAATAGGTTTCTTTACGTTTTCAGTCTTTCTCTGTAGAAAAGAAAAGTTGAATGTAGATTTGCTTGCTCAGCTTTTGCAGCAGCATTGCTCCAGACCTTTATGCTGAAATCCAACTCCTCATCAGACGAAGACCAGGAATCAGCCGCGCCGCTTCTGGACGCCCTGTGACAGAGCAAACATGCTTCATTAGCTTGTAGAAGCTTCTGCTGTGGTGTTCTCCAGACGGATCACAGCTCCACATCTCACCTGCTGATGGAGTCTGTGTGGGAATTGTCCTCTGTATCTGAGGAAAAACACTCCACAGTCTTCACCACACACGTTACCAATCTGACTGTCTGAGCAGATTTAATTTTAACTCACCATCTTTATCCACCGCTGGTGCCTTGAAAGGCAGTCCGGCCTCACCAGCAGCGCTCCGGATCATCGACGTCTCTTTCTTCTTACCGACATGTGAGGGTGACTGAAGCGATTCCCTTTTGGTTCCATGCTCGATGATCAGGTGTGAACAGCTGAAAGCATCACAAGGCCGCATTTATCACATGCTTTTACCCAATGTGTCTCACATCCATTGCACTGTGAACAGTTATATCGCCTCTACAATGGTTAAACACTGTAGACAATTCAAAATTCCTAAATAGTTTAGTTCTTCTATATTTCAGTGATCTTATTTCTTATTGTGAATCATCATGTTTACGACCCAAGAAAATGTATGCCAGACATTAATACCTAAAATTTCATTAATAGAGGAAGATCTTTTGCATATTTAATAGTAAAACCCTGGAATGTTCTAGTGAGCAGGATTCAAGATTCAGAGTAAATGAATCTTAGTCTAGGCTGAAGACTGGTGTTTACATGTCTAGTACATAAAGCATCACAGAAAACCCTTAACCAGATGACAGGAAACGAAACTCACGATCAACATTCAATATTTCATTTTTCACATAAACCGAAGAACGTGTCTTTTTTGTTTTGTAGTTAGAATGTCTGTTTGATTCGTACAGCTGATAGTGAAATTAGCTTGATAAATGAACAAACTAAAGATAGTTTACACAATAAAGAAGTCTTACGCGTGGTGGCCATTCATGACGGCGTAATCTTCAGACGACCAGCCCTTGTCGTCCTTCACAGTGATGTCGGCGTGGTACCGCAGCAGCAGCCGCACCATGCTGATCTGCCCCTGACACGCCGCCATCATCAGGGCAGACCTGAACTCAAAGACTATCTTTACTCAATGCACGCGCCATTCCACGGTTTTCATCTTCGTCTCACCTCTGCTCAACGTTCTGGATATTGACGTCCGCTCCCTCTTTCAGTAAAAGCTCTGACATGTCCGTGTGGTTTTCCATCACTGCCAGCATCAAGGCCGTGTTACCGTCCTGCCGAGCCAAAACAAGCAAACAATGAGAAAATGGCTTTTAACTTATTTACTGTATTTAATCACACATCTATTCTGAGATCATACATTTTTGGATTCCATTCTCCAAGGCCGACCAAATCTAGAACCAAGTCTTTCCTGATACGTGTCTTGTTCTAAGCAGATCTAGAATACTCCACAACACTGCCAGTCTGTCATGCACTTCTTTGAAGACATGTTTAATCATGCTGACAGAGCCTTCGTTCCTATTGTTTACGAATGTGTATATATACGCTTTACTTTTGCAGACATATTCCAATAAAATGGGTCATGGTGTGACATTGTGTTGCGTTGTGGTGGAAAATTGGTTGTTCAGAATAAACAACTGTTTAAAATAAAATGGCTGAGTCGGTAATGAAGTCAACACCCCAAAGTTTATAAACAATTCTAATCAAAGTAGACAAACTGGTGGAATCTATGATTTTATAACCGGCTGGAAACACTCCTTATACAACAATTCCCCAATACAGTGGTACCCCAGCTTACAAAATAAAAAAAAATAAAAAAAAAATGAATCCGGGTCGACAGCAGTTTTGTTAGGCGAAGCAGTGTCTGTTGAAGCCTGTGTGTGTGTGTGTGTGTGTGTGTGTGTGTGTGTGTGTGTGTGTGTGTGTGTGTGTGTGTGTGTGTGTGTGTGTGTGAGACGTGGCTCCTTTGGTGAAGACCCATTTTTAGACTTGGCAACACAGATGCAGACGAGAGAAAAAAACCATCTCCATTCTGGCAAAATACAAGCTTATTTTACATTTTGAAACTAACAAGCGTTTTGTTGTTTGTTTGCTTGTTTGTTTGTTTGTTGTTTTTTATTGAAGTGCTTATTTTGAAGTTTTTTACTCATCTCGACATGCTTGCGGTAAGAAAAAGGAGTTTATAGGACTATTTGCGTCAATAGTGTGTGAGAGACAAACGTATCGTCTTTTCTTGTTTGATCAGCTGCTGCGTTGGTACGTTTTGCGTTCTTTGACAGGTGCTCACCTTGTTCTGAGCGTTGATGCAGGCAGAGTGCTCCAGCAGCTGAAGGACGATGAAAGAAGAAGGGATGCGAGCGGCCAGATGCAGAGCCGTGTTTCCATTGATGTCCACCAGGTTGGGATCAGCCTCGTGTTCCAGGAGCATAGACACGGAGCGTTCCATCTCACACTGAACCGCCTGTGGACGCATTAGACAACGGTTTTATTCAGAAAATGTTTTAACAGATGTTTTTAAGAACGTTTTACCAAAAAAGATTTTACAATTTTTAACAGAAATCAACATGAAAGATTGTATTTAATTTGTAGAAGTCATTTTGAAAAGTTGTGTGTATTATTGATATTCATCAACTGTGATAAGAGATGTATTGATTTATGAAGAGTAAAACTGTCAAATACCATGTTGCCATTAATATAGCCATTGAAGCTAAAGATGGCGTAAAAAAATCAAATAAATAAATGGACGCAACACAGCCACCGAGACGTCAGCGTGGTCCTCTTAACGCTTTGAAGCCAGTGATACCTTCATTAAAGCCGAGCGGTTCTGATTGTCACAGAGGTTGAGCTTGACCTTGCTCTCCACCAGAAAGTGAACCACATCCGTGTGTCCGCAGGAGCAAGCGATGTGCAGAGGAGTTCTGCAGAACCAGACACAGGGTGAGACACGACGCGAGACAGTTTCTGCCAAAAACATCAGCACAATGAACTGGGACCGTGTGACATCCCTTCATGAACAAACAACAGTCAAGAGAAGCTGATCTGTGCTGCCGAGGATGATTCTGACCCAGAGCAATGAATGAAAACAGGTTCCATTTCCCTCAACAGACTGTCTGAACTTCGTCATGAATGAGGTCATCATGAACGGGTCATTGTGAATGATACGTGTGTCGTGTATAATGTTGTTTGAGTGACGTTGCAATGGCTTTACTTGATATGTACTTATAACTATCAAATGTACTTATTCGAGTCTGTCAAGCAAGGAAATATCATCTGGCTACATTTTAAATTGTCCTAAGCAGTTGTTATTTGATATACACCATGCACAAGAATATTAACCGTCACCTGTTTTCCTTGTCCAGCTGGTTTAGGTCGCTCTTTTTGGCCAGTTGTCTGAGTTTGGTCACGTCTCCTTTGAAGGCAGCCTTGTGCACCTTCCCTAGGTCTTTCTCCTTCACATCGTAGCTGGCCGACAGCACGCTGGCCGTCTCCGAGGGGCTGGGGGAGCCCTTCTTCCTCTTAAAGTTGAATATCTTCTTCATGGCACAAGATGGCACATTACCACTTGGAAGACTGAGAGCCTGAAGGTTCAGACCCGGATCACCTTACACGTCTGGTCCATTCTCTAAAAATAAACCCTGCAAAGAGGATTGCAGTTATTTAACAATGGCAAAGACACGGCAGTCTGTAAGCCGTCTCTTAATGCTTTGATTTGGCCATGATGAGTTCATAAACCTTTATGATAAAAGCCTGGCAGAGAAATTAGAATCCAGATTACATCCTACTTTATGGGGCTATATATATATATATATATATATATATATATATATATATATATATATACATAAACATGTGTTGAACTATGGATTTAACTTTTAACCTTTGTGGTGGAACAATACATTTGGCACAAACAAATACAAGCACGCATTTAATAATAGCATAGTTTTAATACATTCACATATACAATAATATATTGTAACCTGTTTTTTTACTGTTATAACTTGTTTCACAAAACCCAAGTGAAATTACACTCACCGAAGTAGTGGGCTCGTCCAAGTCCTGGAACTTCAAATTATGTGGCAAATGTGAAAGAAAGGGAAATATATTTAGAAATGCTGGTGGTCGAGTGAGGCACGTCGGAGCTGCTCAAGTCAATAAACCGTTTACGATTAGCAAGCTAGCTGCTTCTGTTGCTATAGCAACTGTAAGGCGAGCTTCTCTTACGATTTCAATAAGATATTTTAATACGAGCATAGTGTGTTCTCTTAGTTTGGTTCATTGTTATTTTAAGTAGCCTATCTCATTTCTCAAGTACGATCAGCTTACTGTTTTTGCAATACAACTTATCGCGGAACCCGTGACGTTCCTTTATTTCCACACGGAACTTTTCCTAAAGGAACGTCAGAGAGTAGGCGCCAATTATGACGCCTACATCCTGCATTGGAGGGGATTAATTACAGACTGGCATGTGTTTTGTCCAATGAGAGCGAGCAATATACGCCCCCGTGTTCTGCTGTGCTCTGATTGGACAATAAGAGTTTTACGGGCGGCGATTTTGGCTAATCGTCTGAAGATATTTTTGTCCCGCCTTTGGACGACGTTTTGGGATTTATGATTGGTCGGATCCGAATTTTAAACCATTTTGAGCGGTTGACTGAAACAGGAGGCAGTCGTGTTGAAGAGAGAAACAATATTCTAATCTTCTAACCCTGATATACAACAGCATTTTGTACTGGACTGGCTTTATCCTGTGATCGTCCGTCACACCGCAGGAGAAGCAACACTGCAAGTATTTTCTTTTGTTTCCATGCATTTTCGACGTTCGTATCGCACGTAGTTTTGGGATATTTCGATAATTCGTAATGCATACATGTTAAACTTTGACCGCAATCGTTTTTTTGTTGGTAAGTACTACTGGTTTAGCCTTTTGTGACCGTTAATTTGAAGGAGAAAAAAAGACATGTAGTTTGTAAATTGCTTTTCACCACTGATCCGAGCATCGAACAGTTGAGAAGAATGGGGTAGATAAGAAAATGTAAGAATAGAAATTAGTTGGAATATTGTTTTTTTTACGTACAATATACACAGAACACAGTATAAAATAGTTTGTGCGTACGTATATTTTGTAGTAGTGTGTTCTTTTTACATACGTACACACTTACAGACGTACTTGTATGAATTCCAGAAGACAAATGTTCAGAGAAGACGTTTCTAATATCTTTCGATCGATTTAAAGTAAAAATAATTTTCTCAAGAGTCATCACAAAGATGGACATGATTTGCTTTCTATATTTAAACACTGACACGTGACAAACAGACTTGCCTTAGGATTTAACCATTGCTCACCTTTCTGTGACGTATTTTTTTTTAATTGTAGGATTTTGACCGCTACTTTCATTGAGGTTTATTTGTTAGATTTCGTATCTTTGTGTTTGCATCTAGGGTCCTGTAAATGATATTTCACATACTTTTAGGTTTATTAACTAGTTCACATTGTTTTTCCCTGTTTTCCAGGATCTGCACGATGAGTTCCTTGCTGCAGATCACGCAGAACCTGACTGAGCATTTTAATGACAAGCTGAAGAACTTCTGCTACGATGTCAGGAACGTTCACGTGGTCTGGCTGCACGAGATCCAGCAGGAGGCATATCGCATGTTCTCCAGGTGAGGGAACCTGTGTGTGGTGTTGTTATTATTAGGTGTTATTTCCATGTTGTATACAGTATTGTCTCATGTTTCTTAAAAGCAGTGGTGTAAAGTACTTGAGTAAATGAACTCGATGAACTTTCTTCTTTTTTTGAAACTTCGATGAAACTTCTTTTTTTTTATTTATTTTGTTCTGCCATTTTGAAACTATTTGAGGTTTCAGTTATTCACTTACCACTTGTTCAGCATTCTGCCCTCCGGAGGGCGCTATAGAGCGCACAAAACCCGGATCAGCAGACTCAAGAGTGCCATTCACCCTCTGAACACTTGAAAGGCTTTTAAACATCTTAATAAATAAACCAGGCAGCTGCACTGTCACATTCTTACTCGTGCACTACACCACTTGCACCCACCACTTTTCGTTATTTATATTTGTATTATTCATATTTATATATAATATATTATATTGTCAGTTGCATTTTTCTTGTGTTCTTGTATCTTGTGTTGTATTTAAACCGTTTCCTGCCTTCTGTGTTTTGGACCATATTTTAATATACTGTAGTTATTTATATTGGTTATTCTGTGTGTTTATTTTACCGTTATCACATCTTTTGTTTTGCACCAAACGGAGTAGCAAGACCCATTTTATTGTAACCCTGTGATACAATGACAATGCCTTCTGTTCTATTCTTAAATTTCACTTCTATATTAGGGAAAAAAACTCTTAGTTTTATAAAAGAAAATAGTTTCCTGTTCTTTACATAACTTTGTTTTTTTTAGCCTAAAATCAATATCAGTAAAATATTAAGTTGTTTTAAAATTCGACAGTTTACGACTTTTACTCAAGTCTTCTTGGAAACTCTTCTTGTCACGCAGCGACTTCAGCACTGAGCCGGAGCTTATGCCGAAGACTCCATCGCAGAAAAAGACCAACCGAAGGAAACGCTTGTCGATTGAGCTCAACGAATCCCGTAACAAGCGACGGTGAGCTTTCACTGGGCACGTCATGTGACTGTACGTGATGCTTGTTTCACAGTTTCTCCTCTCCAGTTTTTCCAAAGGAAAGCGCAGTAACCTGTCCCGCTCCTCGGTGCAGTCGACCCTGAACACCATCTCAGAGCTGCTCTCTTCACAAGCTATGAGCAACAGCCCCGAGAGCCCGCAGGAGACCGTTCGCCGCACCCTGCGCCAGCGCAACACTCTGCTGACTGAAGCTGAACCAGTCAAGCGCAGCACACGCACCAAAGGAGGCACCAAAGCCAAGGAGGAACCTGTGGAGAACGAGGTTTCGCCTAACCGATTGGTGATGTCAGAAGTGGTGGTGAGCATTCCTTCCACGGAGCGCCTGAGCGCAGAGAAGCTGTTGAAACCTGAGGTGTCTCCTGGACGATCTGCCAAGAAGATCCACATCGCTGACAGTAAGAGGCGGACAACGGTTCGCCGCTCTCGAGTGGTCCGGCAGTCCCTGGTGGGCCTCAGGCACAGCATGACCCAGGACGCAGTCCGCAGGGCGTCCCGACGCTCATTCCTCAAGAAGGCCAAACTGGGCAATTCCACCAGTTCAACCACCGGTGAGACCAACTTCATTGCAGTGTTACTAAACATGATGGCTGATCCGCTGCTCTTTCCAGATCGTTGTTTGGATGAACCTGAAGACCTGGAGGTGGATGCAGAAGAACTGTGAGTGAAGTTTCGTGGTTGAATGGATGTGGAGTTTTAAAAGGATTTTGACTTTATTTGTCTTTTAGGGTTGATGCCGAGCAGAAGCAGGACGCAGTGATGGAAACCAAACCACACGAGATTGTCATGCCATCTGTGAGAACATTTCTCTCATCACCAGGAACATTGTGTTGTTGTTGTTTTTTCACATTGAGTGCTGGGATTATTTCTAGGATCCTGAACCAGCAGCAGTGGAAGACGAGAATGAGCCACTTGTAATGGACGCGAACCACTCTGAACCCGAGGCCACGTCACCCAGAGGTGAAGCCGAGAACTGCCGCTTCACGCGCTCCATGAAGCGTCAGTCCGACTCTGTGTCCAGTCTCACCACAGGTTTGACCAACCGCATCACAGCTTTTTTCTTTCATTAATTCCATTTCTGCTTTTCTATCATATAAGCCATAACGTAATTGTTTCACTGTATGCCTTTTTTATTTAATGATTGACTCTTGCGACTTTATTTCTGCTTTCCTGAAGTTTGTGTTCTCTCTCATCACAGACCACAGTGGGGAATGCAAAAGCAGCAGCGGCAGCGAGGAACGGTGAGCGCTTTCTTTGTTTCTCAAGTCGAGTCGGCCATATTTTTCTAAAGCTCTGCCATCTTCAGGCTGACGTGCTCCGGCTCCAAGCGGCAAGCGATGGAGAAAGTCTGCACGCCCAAGACCAAGAACCCGCCGCTCGGAAAGAAGTGTCTCACGGTAAACAATGCTAATCTGATCTCACACACACACACACATACTCATTCACACACGGGTTCAGTTGGTCAATAAGTTGGAGTATAATTTCTGCAGGGCGTGGCTCCACACATGCGGGCCTTCATCCACACGGTCCAGAAGAATCAGATGCTGATGACACCGGGGTCTCTGGGCCGCAGCAGTGTCATGAAGTCCTTCATCAAAGTCGCAGCCCCCAAAGTCGACATCAAGGTCGGTCAGAGTCGCCTTGTCAATGGGTGTAACGATAGTTCCTTGTGTTTCGCCATGCGGGTCGTTGAGTATCTCGGCCGATTCATTAGCTTCCCCTCAACTGAAATATTAACAGGGATCATATTATCGGTCAATCGGAAGTAGTGCTTGCGAGGTGTAACGTATTGTCAGTCAATACGGGTTTTAGTCTGTAATTCCAACTTCCTGTTTTTCCCCTTCAGTTCGGCTCTGGCTCTGTGGTGAGTATGACCGCTGAAGCTGGACTGTGTGTGAGGAGCATGTGATTCGTCTGTCACTGACACAGATTAACCTTTTCATTCACACAATAAGGTGGTGAAGGGTGGGCTTTTTTTTTTTTTTTTTTCTATTTTCTTTTTTTTTATACCCCCACCCAACAGTGGAGAATAATAATTCCGCACTGTTGCTTTCCCACAACCCCAGTGTGGCTAACACTCTCGCTTCATTGATATTTAATCTCAATACTGTTCAATTGTTTCCCTATCTGATCAATTTCAGCGTTCACACTTGCTTTAAAGAATTGTACTTTTTATATACTCTACCATTCAAAGGTTTGGGGTCATATAGACAATTTTGTGAGTTCCATGAAAAGTCACACTTTATTTTATAACTTTTTTTTAACACTTTATAAGAACAAGGATAGACTGTCAAGTTTCACATGAAACTTAATTTCTGGCCATTTTGAGCGTTTGATTGACTCCACAAATGTGATTCTCCAGATTCTCAATCTGCTGAAAGCAAGGTCCGTTTTATAGCTTCTTTAACCAGCTAAACAGTTTCCAGCAGTGCAGACATGATCAAACAAGGCTTTTACAATCATCCCTTATCCTTCTGACACAATTAGCAAACACATTGTACCATTAAAACACTGGAACACTTGGAAAATGGGCCTCTATATATATATATATTACCTATATTGCACCAAAAACTAGACATTCACAGCTAGAATATTGTGTATTTCTGATTAGTTTAAAGTTATTTTCATTGACAACAACAGTCAAAAATAAGGACATTTCAAAGTGACCCCAACTTTTGAGCTGTAGTATGTGTATATGTATTTAAAAAAAAAAGTAAAAACCCATTTCAAAGATTTTTGAATGTATATTGATCAATTAATATTTTAATATTATTATTTTAATAAATATAGCAAAACACCATGTGAACTACAAAATTCCAGATGTTTAGATGTATAATATATTGCCCAGCCTTCTGGTTGGAGGAAATTCAGCCACACCTTTGTGTTTCCTACATTACCCAGAGTTTCTCACATAGCAAACCAGTCTGTTTAGTCCCATTAACCCCTGTCCGGATTCGCCTTGTAGCTAGCAAAGGATTAACGTTATTAACTCCTTATTCCAGGAACGAGAGCGGCAGAAATGGGATGCCTTCAACAAAAAAATCGAGCTGGAAAACGAGCGAAAGAAAAGGATTGAGGAAGAGAAGCGAAAGAAGCAGGAGGAGATGAAAAGGTTTAGTTTTGAAAAGTCGACTCGTTTGCTCATGCAAGCTTATTGCTTTTTTTTTTTTTTTGCTAACATTGTGAATTGGTATCAGGAAACGAGATGAGCGCGTGAAACGAGTGGTGGAGACTCGCGTGAAGGGGGAGAAGGAGAAAGAGCTGGAGAAGAAGAAGAAGATCGAGGAGAAACTGGCGCAGCAGGAGAAGAAGAGCGATATGGTTGGTGCTGGAGCTGGAGGGTGCGATGGGGATGCTGATGGTGGCGCTCTGCCTTTCAGCTGCGGGTAGAGCGGATGGCGGAAGAGAAGGCCAAGAAGAAGGTGGCCACCAAACGACAGGAAGAACTGGAGCTGCGTAAGAAACAGGAAGAAGCCGCCCGACAAAAGAAGCTGCAGCAAGTGAGTCCAGCACAACGTCATCAGCCTGAGAAGATCTAACATGTCCCTCTGCCTTCACATTGAAAGTATTATGAAATGAACAATATAAAAATGCATACATTTTATTTAGAATTTTCATTAATTTTTTAAATTTGTATATATTGACGTAATTACTTCCTCCCGCCAGAAGGAAGAAGAGCGGCGACACCAGGAGATGCTGTCAAAGCGCAAGGCTGAGGAAGAGCGAGAGAAAGCGCGGAAGCAGGCGGAGATGAAGAAGGAGCAGGAGCGAGAGAGAGAGCAACAGGCGGCACGAGTGCTGGAGCTGAAGCTGAAGAGAGAGAAGTCCGTGTCTCTCTTCCTGTGCGCACTGACAGCACAGCGGACACTGACGAGACGCTTGTTTGACCTGCAGCGAGCGCCTGGAGGAGGAGAAGGAGAAGGAGAAGGCAGTCGCTCTTCAGAAGGAACTGGAGAGGAGAGAGATGGAGCTGAGAAGGAAGATGGTGAGCAGCGTGTTTGTGTCTGAAACCGCAGTCAGCCTGATGCTTCCGGTCGTGATGCGTGTCTATAGCGGGAGGAAGAGAAGAGAGACGAGGAAGAGAGGGAAGAGCTGAAGAGACGCGAAGCCGCCGCCGCCGCTGTGGTTCCCCCTGCAGGCACTGCACAGGTATTACACTGACTGAACGCCATGTTTACGTGTGTTCTCACTCAACCTGCGCTGTGATGTGAGATTATTAATATTATGTTCTTTTATGTTCTCAATGGTTGGGGTTTTTTTTTTTTTTTTATTGATTGACCTTTTTTTCGGGGGTTGTGTAAAATCATCTACTATTTTACATTATCATAGTTCTTATTAAAAAAAAAAAGTGTGTTACTGGTGTTTTATGCTTAAGTCACATAGGACTGGAATGAAATCAAATCGAACAGATCGATTTTGCAGTTTGATTACACATGTCTGTCTGGTAAAGCGTTGATCACAGAGTTAAAACAAGCAGCTAATGATTTAGTGTTAATTCACTATCAAGCTTCACTGAGTGTGTGCGAGCATGTTCATTTACGTGTGTGTTTTCCCCGCAGGTCCTGAAGCTACAAGCAGCGAGTGTTCTCAACCAGACCATAACCAAGAGTCCCGCTCTGAACCTCACCATCGATGTGGAGGCAAGTCTGTCTGTCTTTTCTTTGTTTCCCTCTGGAGGTTTCACCTTGGTTTTTTTTTTATTTTTTTGTCCCCCAGAACTCGTTAATGAAAACCCCAGTCGGGAAAGGAGCTGCTCACAATAAGACGATGGTTATGGGAGCCGGACTCAACGTGACTGTCGACATCGAGGCGAGTTCGCAATCGTAATGTTGATCTGCAAACACACAGTTTTTCTTCTGTGTTAAACGATGTTGCGTTGAATCCCTGCAGAAATCCCCGCAGACCTACCAGATCACTCCCAAAGGCCAGAAAGTGGCTGTGCTGGTCAATCCCGACGACTACGGCATGGACCAGCAGAGCGACGACTCTACCGACGACGAGTCCGATCCCAAGAAGCCCATCCCGTCCTGGGCCCAGGGTAAAACCACCACCACCATCCCTTCTGCCCCGCGGCTTCTTAGAGGAGTGTGTGTGTGTGTGGTAACTCTTGCGTTTGCGCAGGCATGAAGCTGCAGCAGTCCCTCATGAAGCAATACTACAACCCACCAGACCTGGACTCATACTTTGGGGAACCGGAGCCGCCCAGACTGGAGGAAATCTTCAGCCAAACAAAACCTCGCTTCTTTAAACGCACCAGCTCCGCCGTGTGGCACTTGCCGCCAAACACGGGCTTTTAACTATTTCTGTCTGTCTTTATCATGTTCTTGCTAATGAAAATGATAAAATCTTTATGTATATACATTTGAAAGGAGGAGAAGTGTTTCACCCGGTGATTTGTATATTTAAGTTTGCCGTCACGTGCTGTGCTAGTTACCTTGCTTAGCCGTGTTCTTTTTACGTGTTCTTAGCCGTTTTTCGGAAAATTACATTGGATTGAGTCTGTTTCAGGTTCTATTGGTTTGAGCTGAAATAAGATTAAAAATGTTGGAATTGAGAGCATTAACGTGAGTTTGTTTCTGGGGGTATGAGGTATATGTTGTCTTTACAAATGTAATTTATAAAATGATTATGCAACAATTACTTTCACACAGCAATACTGGAAAAATACCAGAACTACTTTAACGGTAAAGACTGTTCACACAAGCTCTACCCTTCCCACTTTTAGCTGGAAAAGAACTATTCACGCAGCGTTTTCAAAATCCCGGTATTTTTGGTAACACCAACTGGCTACAAAAGCTGCGCCTTTGTAAACGGGAATAACTGGTAATTGTTTAATGTGTGACAGCACCACTAACTGTTCCTTTGATGTGGTGACAAATGTCTTCATCCGCCTGAATTATTAGAAGCGCTTTAATATAACTGTAGTTCCAGAATGTAGCGATTGGCTCAGAGCAGTGAGTGACGTCAGCGCATACTGAACTTCTTCGTCTTTATTCCAGCAATCTTTGTTTCGCTTTCACGCAGGGCAGAATGCAGGCAATATACCGGGAACGTTACAAGTACCTATGTCAGCATTTTCCCGGCATTTGTCTGTTGACACAAGTGGGTGCAGCAGGCAAAAGTATTTCCGTATTTTGCCAGGAATGTGTGTGTGAAATGAGCTAATGTAGCCACTCAGGACCATATTGATTTTGCGCACTGAATCTAGTAACAATCTAGTAAAGTTAACATACTGCAACGCTTGGCTGGCAGATCAAACTCCATACTGCTGCTACTGTATTTATTATTCTAATGTGCTTACATGTTAAATGTATATACCAGTATATCATACTCTATTGCCCTTTTAAATTAATTATTCTAATTGTACATTTCTAAGCTCTCCAATATGTTTTTGTTTATTTCTGCGTTTGCATTTTAATATTTCTGATTTGATTTCTAATGACATGACGTCGATCTCTGGTGCTAACGTGTTTTATTTAGACTTAAACTTTACAGTAACACACGTACGATATTAAAGTTTGTCTATTTTTTATATGATCCGATCGTTCAACTCTCATAAAACAAAACACGCATACGTTATTTATTTATTTCAAATGATGTCATCGAAACTACGTAGTCACTGCGCATGGGCAGATCACGTCCAGTCTCGGGGGCGCGCACGGCAGTGGAAACTTTCGTCGTCACTAACCGGAGGCGCGCTTCAAAACGACAACATTTACTGTGGGAAGACGGGTCGAGGGCCAGGCGAAGGTACAGTAGCGATTTTAAACGCGATTTATTATGTGTCAACAATGGCGCCTCTGTCATCACCGTTTCGTTCATAATAACAGGTGCAGGTCACGGACACGCGCCTCGGTTCCGTTATTTCAGGCGACGGCTCGTCGTTTTTAAGCACCTTGAAACATTTATTACATAATCACGTTACGCTAACATGTGTATAATGTCTCTAGAATAATTGCGTTGTTTACAACTGATGTCTTCACATTCTCGGGCAGTTGTATAACCTTGTAATCCGGAGAAAAATGGGTTGTTGGCAGTGGTGTAACTTCCGGTTATGTAGTTCGATCTATTCCGCTGATACCGCTTCGTTATTTTAAGCGAATCATAAGAATTCGTTTTGATTTGTTTATTATATTTTATCCTAAAAGAACATGTGGGCGGTCACTCCATCCCTCCCTTATTGCTGTAATTTTCTGTTGTCTCTCCGATTCTCCCTTTGTCTCTATCAACCTATTTTTGTCTCTTTTTTTCCCTGCCCGTCTTGTTCTGTCTCCACTCTCTGTATCTCTCTATTCCTCTCTCTTCCTCGTCTAAGTGCAAACTCACCCCTTTGAAACACGTCAATCATAAATCACAAACAAATATCGATTTTATAGCGAAATTGCTTGAACCTGCCAGTGCCTTTGTGTTGCAATGTGTGAAAACTTGGGAATAAAATTTATTATGCTCTGTGATTGGTCGGGACCAATTCAGTGGGCGTGTCACACCATTAGTCCCAGAGTTTGACACTTCCCTGTGACCCAGAAGCGTGAATGGATGTTTCCTGAGATCACACGTGACGTGTTGAGAATCCGTTTGGTGAATCTGTGTTTATTTGCTCAATTCTATTCTCTGTATAATTGTATAAATCTGTTCTACGCATTCTATGCTCATCACAAGCTATAAATAAGAGTGTCACATGTGCAGTGTTGACATGACCGCAGAATGGAGATAACGGCTTGATCTCTTGTGTAGAAACAGTACAGTAAGTCTGTTTCAAATAGCCAGTGGCAGATACAATCTAGACACTGGAACGCAGCATTAGCATCATTCATTACACTGTTAAGTCATGTGTTTGCCTTTTTCCAGTCTCTTTGATTTTAATTCCTTTTCTTCTTTCCACAGCGATGGGTCGTCTAACAGTGCTGTTCCTGTGTTTGGCTCTCATGACGGGAGTTGTGGCTAAACGCGGAGGAGGCAAAAGTGGTGGATTCAGCTGGGGCAAGACTAGTAGCTCAAACAAAGGTAGTTCAAGTCAAAGTGGCAGCAGCAGTAGCAAAAAAGGCACATCGTCACAAGGGACCCACTCCTCGCCAGGAAACTACCCTCGCCAACCTCAAGCCCCAAACCCAAATCCCCCACCCTATCCTGGAACAGGCGGCGGTCAAGGCAGGTATCCCCCTGCAGGATCCAACCCAGGTCAAGGATACCCTGCCCAAGGAAGCTACCCAGGACGGGGAGGATACCCTGCCCAAGGTGGGTACCCAGCAGGCTCTAATCCAGGTCAAGGGTACCCTGCCCAAGGAAGCTACCCAGGACGGGGAGGATACCCAGCTCAAGGTGGTTACCCTGCCCAAGGAGGCTACCCAGCCCAGGGAGGTTACCCCGCTCAAGGTGGCTACCCAGCCCAGGGAGGTTACCCCGCCCAAGGTAGTTACCCAGGACGGGGAGGATACCCAGCTCAAGGTGGTTACCCTGCCCAGGGAGGCTACCCAGCCCAGGGAGGTTACCCCGCCCAAGGTGGTTACCCAGGACGTGGTGGATACCCAGCCCAAGGCAGCTACCCTGGTGGAGGTTCCTACCCCAACAGATATCCTGGACAAGCTGGTGGTTATGGAAACCCTTACCCAGTTGGAGGCTCCTATCCGGGCTATCCCATGAGAGGAGGTTCCAATCCTAGCCAGTTTGGTGGGGGAGTTGCAGGAGCCGGAGCCTATCCTGGCGCAGCAAGGCACCCTTACTGGAATCCAAATAACAAAATCATGAGTCCTGGCTATGGTGGAAACTATGGTGCTTATGGGTCTAACAGTTTTGGTGGTGGCCGATCACCTTTTGCCCAGTCAGTGCACGGCATGGGTATGGCTCCTTCCATTAAATCTAAAGGCTTTGGAAAGCAGGCAATTCTGGCTGCGGGAGCCGGGGCGGTTGCCGGAATGGCTCTGGGATACGGGCTTGGAAGTTTCCCAAGGCCCCGTTTCAGTTTCCACAGCCCTCAGGAGGAATACTACTACAATAATTACATGTACCGTCGTTACGGTCAAACGCCCCCTGACGGTAACATGAACGTCAACCAGAATGTCAATCCTCAGAGTGGACAGCCTGGCAATTCTGGAGCGGCTGCTGGAGGTCAAGGAAACCCAAACACAAACCCTTTCGAGATCTTTCAGAATCCTCCACCCGAGTCCTATGACAAGTACATGGACAACTGCATGAAAAGGACAGACTTGCTGCGAGAAGAAAGATCAAAAAGGTCACTAAGTGAAGACGTTCCTGTGGGGGAGGAAGTTGCTGTCGGGGAGGAACTTCCTGGCATCCAAGATGATGTCAAGATCAACAACAGCTCAGAAAAGAACACATCACCGGATGAATCCGCACCAGCAACCACAAAATCACCGGAAACACCCAGTCAACCACAAAAGCAGTCTCAAGAAAGAGAAGCAGACCAGGACAAGGATGATGATGATGATGACACTGTCAGCATAATGGAGATCGGCTACCCTGCACTAATTGAACAAATGAAAGCCCGGCGCTGTGTTGAGCTGTACATGGTGTACGCGGAACAGCACGCCGAAAAACAGGTGCAAACGCGCAGTAACGTCGAAGGAAGAATTAGCGGAAACGGTGGAATCTCGTCTAGTCCACTTCAAGGATCAATGCTTGTTTTTATCAGTATCGCGGGTCTGGTTTTCAGTTCCGTGCAACACTGAGCTCAAACTGGCGAGAAAGCAGTGACCCCTCACAATGTCATGGTTGTTTAGAAACCTGTAGATGTGGCTCCCACCGGGGTCGACTTTGAACAGAACCTGCTGAAAACGGCAATGGATGGACACTACACTGAAGGAGACGTTCATCATAGAGGACTTATCTATACGTGCTCATAACCTCGGGAGACTTCCGCCTGCCCCATCACTGCCGTTGTTGCATGTGGTTTTTTTAAGCACTGAGCTCATGCTAGAACATATTAGCGTTCATATCTTCCACATCAGGAGAAAACAAGGCTGGAATAGTAGTATGTTTGTGACCCTATCAGTGTTCCGTGAAGATTTGGTGTGTTTGGTTTCAACTAGACTGTTAACTAACCCATTAACCGCCTGTTTGAAATAATCTCTGTGACATTCAGTGCTAATGCCGTTATCACAATTGATTACAGACGGTCCAGATGTCTGCCCTGGGAGTGTAATTCATATCTTAAACTGCTGAACAAGCATCAACGCGGCATTATACATAGGATTGTAATGTTGGAGACTTGGAACAGGAAATGCACTGCTTTGTAAATCCATTGCAATCCGTCGTCATGGTTACCCAACCTGCTTTGCACTGGCGATGGCATTCAACTCTTGTTGTCGTTTTCTTGAGTTTTGTGTGGCTTGTTTTTAGAATTTGTGAATGACACTATCAGCACTGAACACCTTTTAATAAAGGCACTTCATCTGCGCAGTTGCAGTGTCCAGTTGTTTGTTCAGGGTTGTGTAATGCATATAAAGATTATGCATTATCCTGAGAATAAACGTGGCTTTTGTCTAACTATTAACATGTGGTAACTCTAAATTAGGCATTATTTAAAACTGTGGCTGAGTTATGAAGATCAACACAGTTTAGCATGTTGCTAAACACGAGGACACAAAGGTCGCTTTTTAACATCGGCCGTTTTGGTCTTGTTACTGCTGCTGGAAGTAAAACTATTTGAGGCTTTTTTTGCTGCTTGTCTGTATTTCAACCAACAAAAGTAGCTGCGCAAGTGACTAATGAATGTTATGCTAATTGCTAAAGCTAACTAGGCCTGAATATTCTAGTCAAGACTTCAAATTACATTGAAAGGACAGAAATCTGATGTAATTTAGGTCAGTGGATAAAATGTATTTTGTTGCAGCTTCACGCCATTATAACTTCACATGTGACAATATACACAGTGTTATAACATATAACATTTACATACAACATACACGTTAAGGTTTATGAACATTGTTGTAAGTTTCATAAAACAGTAGCTTTATGCTATTATAGTAGATTTATGCTATATTACAGAAAACCAATCATGCTGTACAGGAAATTTGTATAGACAGTCAGTGAAAACATTGGTGTTTCTTTGGTCAGCAAACAAAGTCTTTTGTTAGCAGTTGTGTTGTTTGTTCTGTCAGTGTGTTGTGGTGATATCACAGTGTTTACACCGTTAGCCGGTCCCCAGTGCTATATTAGCGATCTTCAGGTAAGCTAATGTCCGCTAGCAGCCAGGTCTTCTGAGAGCTTTGTGATTTCTTCATGCTGACATGTGCAGTCGTGCATGAACACACGCTAACTCATTAGTATTGTAATTAAATCCTCTGAGTAGAAGTGAACTTTGACAAAGTTCAAACACAAAAATTATCGTCAAAACACGGACACTATTAGTTTGATTTCTGTTTTGCGGGTTATGGAGTGTGAGACTGTCCTTGGAGGAAAAACCTTTAGTACACACAGCGTGTGATTCTTCTTCTTTTGGCTCACATTTCTTTGATTTATTTTATTTATCACTTTATTTTTTACTGTCGAGCTGCCAATTTTTCATTGCTTTTTTCAAGTATCTGCATCAAATTTAATATCCATAAACAAATATAATATCCATATCCAATTTTTGATAATCTTCATTGTGGTCCACCAATAAAGTCTGAAAGAGTACGGACACCTCACTGCTAAAATTACTCCATTACAAGTCACTAATTCCAAGAAGACCAGAGCAAAAGTTGTAAAGTATCTCATTTTAAAAGAATTTAAGTACTTAAATCACTAAGAAATGTGGAAAAACAAGAAACTGTTTTTATAAGGTTTTATGTTCCAATATAGAAAAAAATATTTAACACCTCAATGTTTCAAAATGGCAGAACAAAATTTTAAATTATTTAATTTTCAAAACAGAGAAAAAAGAACAAAAAGTCACTATCATTCAAACTCAAATGTGCAAAAAAAGTGCAACCGCTAATTAACGTTCACAGCAGTTGTGGTCCAGTGGTAAGTGACTGGTGTCCAAGAGGTTGCTGGTTCGAATCCTCCTGCAGCTGGTTCTGCACATCCCCTACACACTGAACCCCCCGGGTGCCACTCCTTGAGGCTGCTTACTGCTCCGAGTTTGTTCGGATGGGTCAAATGCAGAGACTAATGTCCCCACAGAGGGATTAATAAAGTTAATTTCATTCATAAGCAGCGTCCAGTAGCTTCAGCACCCTGCAGATTGCAATATCACCTCGTCCGACCGAGAAATTAACCGAGGCATTAAAGAAAATGCCAAGCTGTCGCGCACAATTACAAAGTAACGAGTGAAATGTAGTGGAGTAAAGAGTACATACACATATGTACATAGTGTAGTCAAGTATAAATAAAAAGTTATTTTTGATACTGGGTACAAGTACAAAGTAACCAAAAATACTTGGATAAAGTAACAAAGTCCGTTTACTCAAGTACTTTGCACCACTGTTTAACAGTAACTAAAAACAGAACTATCAAGCTGCTAACTGTCCCCAGAGTCGCCGCTCACGTGATCTTTCTTTTAAAAGATGCGCGCGTGCATTCATTCATTCATTCATTCATTCATCTACCGCTCGCTTTAAACTTAGCGGTCTTACCGTGCAGTCGTGAGAGAGACTTTCCTCCAGAGCCCTCATGAACGCTTCTCAGCTCGGAGCTGCTCTCGGTCTTGGCCCCGTGCTGCCGCTCATTAGTTTTGGGAACGTGCTGCTGTTTCTCTTCAACATCGTTCACGCCACCGCCATCGTTTTACTCAACGCGTGCGTGTTTGTCGCCGTCCTGACGAACCGGAACCTGCGCGGCGAGAACCGCTTCATGTACATGCTGAGCACGAGCCTCAGCGACACCTGCACCGGCGTCTCCTACTATTACTGCGGCGTTCTAGACGTGCGCGACTATTTCGACTCGCCGACGCGGACTTATTTCATCGTGTACACCTTTCTGGGTCTGTCCTTCATGGCGATTCTGGCCGCGCAGGCGGACCGCTACCACTGCATCACGGCTCCGTTCAAATACTCGCAGCGCGTGAGCCGATCCCGGACGCTGATGGTCATCGGCTCCTACTGGCTTTACGCTTTTGTGATCGTGGCTGTCCACAACTGCGCGCCTTTAAGCGTCTCCAAGAAAGTCACGCTCATCGGGACGCTCAAGGCCAACGTGGTCGCCGTCGTGATTGTGATCGTTCTGAATATAAAACTCTTTATTGTCGCCCAATACCAGCTGGCGCGCGAGTGCCCGGGCGTGGAGCGCGAGAGCAAGCGCGCCTCCGTGCATCTGATCATCGTCGTGGCCGTGTGTTTTCTCGCCATGTGGCTCCCGTTTTTCATGTTTGTTTCCGTGTGTAACTTTGTGGGAACCCCGTGCTACCTCTTCAGGAATGACGGAACAGACCCCGTGCGCATTCTGGCTCGTCTCAGCGCCGTTTTCACGCCGTTGATTTACATTATACTACGCACAATATCGCAATCTCTCAATCTTTATGGAATCAGATTATAGTGCCAAAAATATCTCACCAGCCAATCAGAGTAGGGCCGCTCGCACGTGGAGCTTGGGTCAAATATCCAAACGCAAAACAAAACGAAAAACTTGAAGCGAAAAAAAAAAGTTTCAAACGAAAACGTGAAGATTGCGAGCGAGAGAAAAAAAAAGCTAATAAAAAAGCCAAACGTAAATAAGAAGCAGTTAATTTCTTCGAAATTTACGTTTGATATTGTTGGCACTAATCTGATTCCATAAATGTTCAGCTTTTGTTTCCTCTTTTACTCTCTCTCCATCTCTCTGAGGTCATTAATTTATCAACAATGCTTATGTTTTTCAGAGTAAAACCACAGTTTCTGGTGAAGACGTTTGTCCTGGAGACCTGATTATGGAGGTTTCATTTTAAAACGGTTACTTTAACTTAAAGCGACAGAGTCAATGTGTCTGAAATGAGCATTTGTTGAATTGTAGTATACCCATATAAATGACAAATAAAGTTCTGTTATATTTTCCTATTCTATTCATCGCAGACGCTCTACTTCTGTCTTATTAACTGTTGAATGTAACACGTATTTTATAAAAAAAAAAAAAAATTTAATAAAAGCCCTAATTTGTTCATTGTAAAATAACTTGAAATAGAAATGTACTTTTATACATGTGCGTGTGGTGTCTCACTTTCAAACTCTGTAACTGTCGCTCTGTCAATGTCTCTTGTTCCATCTTCTTTTGTGTCTGTCTGTCAATGTGTCTCTCTTTATTCCTGCCTCTTTTTCTCCCACCCACTGTTCTTCCACTGCTCTCTCTCTCACCCTGGGCCTTGTTGCAGGACACACCCCCTGGGTGGCCAACCAATCACATTAACCGCTCACACCCATGCGTCAAATCTTCCTGAACACATTTTGGGTTGTGTGGGAAGATCGAAGACCCAGAAGAATCCCTTGCAAACACTGGTTAACATTATTTACTCCAAGTTTTCCACCTTAAACTTGTATTACGGAGAAATACCTCAGTGAGAGTGTGTGTGAATACACATGTCTGTTTAACAGTACGTCCCGCCTTTAAGCCTAGAGTTGATGAGATTGGCTACAGGTGACCCAGAAATAGAATAAGCAGTAAAGAAGATTAATTCATATTTCTCACCTAAATATCACTGGGAAATGTACAACTGTACAAATGTAAAAAAAAAAAAAAAAAGAGCACATTAGTCAACTACAGGGGGCACTGTTGAGGGGTGTTAATGATTAGGACCTCTGGACTGCTGCTTGCAGCTATATTTATAATTTTAAGTGGCATGGTACTGTCTTGCAAGCACTTTGCTACCTAGGTTCCTTACTTCCTGACAGTCCCGGTGTTTGAAATTGTGCTTTTATTTATAACTGAAGACGCGTTGTGCTCCTTCTTGAGCTGTTGACATTTAATTAGTTTCATGGATATCTTGATGTAATGTTTGCAATGTTCAGAGTCGATGATCCAGTTCATCGTGTTACTCTTGCATTCATCAGTTTGGAGTTGTGGGTCTTCACACAAAGCATGACGTGGATCATACACTACATCACAATTCTCAGAATGCTCGATATACTCGGTTTTCTTGGGTCCAAACTTAAGAGAAAGCTCTCTGATTTCAGGTACAGTCCTAAGAGAATACTCTCTGTTATCACGTACCGTCCTAAAAAAAAACTCTCTGTCCTCGGGTACTGTTCTGAGTGGGTACTCTCTGAGCTCAGATACAGTCCAGAGAGGGTACTCTCTGTCATCCGGGACTGTTCTGAGAGGGTACTCTCTGTCATCCGGGACTGTTCTGAGTGCGTACTCTCTGTCTTCGGGGACTGTACTTAGTGTGTACTCTCTGTCATCCGGGACTGTTCTGAGAGGATATTCTCTGTCATCCAGGACTGTTCTTAGTGTGTACTCTCTGTCATCCAGGACTGTTCTTAGTGTGTACTCTCTGTCCTCGGGTACTGTTCTGAGAGGAAACTCTCTGTCTTCGAGGACTGTTCTAAGTGGGTATTCTCTGTCTTCAAAGACTGTTCTGAGTGGGTACTCTGTGAGCTCGGGTACAGTCCTGATAGGATACTCTCTGTCCTCTGGTACTGTTCTGAGAGGGTAGTCTCTGCCCTCGGTTACAGTCCTGAGAAGAAACTCTCTGTCCTCGAGCACAGTCCTGAGAGAGAACTCTATATTTTCGAGTTCATCCTCGAAAGGGCACACTGGATTCTCGAGTACAGCTCTCGGTTCATTATGAATGTACTCTAAAGGATTCTCATAGAACTGGTACTCCAAAGGATTATCATCAAGCACGTACTCTAATTGATTCTCATAAAGGTGGTACCCCAAAGGGGTCTCGGGAAACTCATACCCTGAAGTGTACTCATATATGGGATTCTCATTTAGACAATCTCCAATGAGGATCTCATTTAGGGGGGAACCAATAAAGATGTTGCAAAGGGGGTTCTGCACAGTAGTCTTATCAAGGGAATACTCTATAGTGGTTGTATCAGAGGGATACTCTAAAGCAGTATTTTCAAGGGGATAGCCTATAGTGTGTTTTTCATCAAGGGGATACTCTAAAGTGGTCATATCAGGGGGGTACTCCAAAGTTGTCTTATTAAGACTATACCCGAAAGTGGACTCATTAAGGGGGTACTCCAGAGTGGTCTCATCAAGGGGATACTCCAAAGAGGTTTTATGAAAGGGACTTTTTATGATGGTTTCATATACGGAAAACTCCAAAAGACACTCATAACACGGATACTCCAAAGTGTTCTCAAATATCTCCATAATGTCTTGATACAAGGGAAACTCCAACGTGGCCTCAAAAAGTGGGTACTCTAAAGTGTTCTTCCCATATAAGGGGTACTCAAAAGTGGTTTTATCAAGGGGGCACGCCAAAGGGATGTCAGTAAAGAGCGATTCCAACTCCTCAAAGTCCGCCGATCGTTTTCTCTCTTGTACAGCAACAAACTCATGATTGGTGTATTCATACATCGGGTAATGACGAAAATAAACATTCACAACAGTCACTATTCAACAGAGTAACTGAAATTTAAACAAATCACTCCTGCATTATATTAATTTATATATGTAGATTTTCCATTACATGCCTGGGGAGGTTTGATTTCATTAGCCAATGGGCACTATAGGCTCCTTCCGTGATGTCATCGAAATGTAAACAAAGCTGAAACTGTAAACAAAGATGAATGACTAAAAAGCTTCTCCATGTTTAATTTGATGGAATATAGACAAATTAATAAAGAAATAAATTGTCCAAACTAACAAATTATTACTACAATTTTAATATCAAACATCAAAAAGAAAAACGTGTTTTTTACATTTATTCTACGTGTGTGTGTGTGTGTGTGT
>CM051497.1:2813690-2860633 GCA_028031935.1 Paedocypris micromegethes
GTGTGTGTGTGTGTGTGTGTGTGTGTGTGTGAAAGAGAGAGAGAGGGAGAGACAGACAGACAGATTATCTGGTGTTTAAAAGGTGATGCTGAGGAAATGTACGGTCTCAACAATATAAACATGCTGCTAGTAAGTTACTTAGCTGATAAACTCTTGACATTCATTCAAAACGTACCTAAATGTGTGCAGCTTCAGTACCAAAAAGTCGTGGCGTCTGCAACTGCAATCTTCGACTCGCTTGTTTTACATACTACAATTCATAATTCTCAGAATTTTGTCGACCATCTTGTAGTTTTTATAGCCAACGAAACTATCTTTGGTGGAATTTTTGAAACGGCGCGTTCAGGTTGTTGCTTGTTGGAAGCTGGCGAATCAAAACAATATCCAAGACTGAGTGGATGTTATTTTGGAAGTGCGCACGCGCATGCTCTGTCACACACGCGCGCGCACGTAAACAGAGACAGAGCAGTCCGTGCCGACAAGAGTTTTTATTTTTGGGGTTTTAAGGGAGGTAGCAAGTCTTTACAAGTCAAGCAGCGCAAGTCCAAGTTAAAGTCACAAGTCAAAATTTTTATATTAAATTCCGAGTTGAGTCACAAGTCAATTACGTAATAAACGAGACTATGTTTAGATTGGTTTGTAAAACTTGTGAACCACGTCATTTAATGACATATTAAATGTGCATGGCAACACCACCCAATTTGCTCAAATAGCAAATTGCTGTCATAGTTCTACATTACCTTTGATCATCCTAAATACATCGATAGAATTTATCTTGAACATGATGGTGCTCAGCCAATCACAGCTCTAGAAGATAAGAAAACACGCACGCCCTTTTATTTTAAAAACATGTAAACGCTCCGGTTTAATATATTATTTTAAAACAACAAATAAATTCCGGTTCAACTGTGTCATCAGATAATATTAAGCGTTTGTTGAGCTTATTGGCCGTTTGTGCGTAACGTGTGTGGAGGGGTGAAAAGCACGTGATCAACACGGTGCGACCACACTGTCGCCGACTAACCAGCAGCGTCACGTGACCACGTAATCCAGCAATCAGTTCCGCGTATAGGTGCGCGCCGCTCATGCTCGGTTGCGTTGAGCGCGCGGCCCGCGAGAACCCGCAAAAATTACATCTTCGGCATCATAACCCTCATCATCATCATCATCATCATGATCACGCGCGTAAGGACCGCCGTCTCCAGCATCATCGGCGGCATGATGACTTCGGGATCCGGCGGCGGAGAGAGTCATCCTGATCTTCCGGTCAGGTTCCCCTACAGCAGGCCTGATTTCCTCGGACTGTCGCCGGACGAAGTGGAGTGTTCGGCGGACCACGTCTCCAGACCCATCCTCATCCTCAAGGATACCAAGCTGCCTTGGGCCGCCGGATACGCGGAGTGAGACTGCGCTGCGATTTAAACGCGAATCCGTCCGCGCGCGTGTAATTTGTTTGTGATTGTGGCTGATTTAGTTTAAGGAATTAAATTTTTGACAATCATACTTTCGTTTTCATGCGACTGCAGCAGAGCGCATGCGCGCATTTTACGCATCCCATTACCGGCAAATCCGTGTGAATCTGTCTGTTTTTCCTCATGGGATTGTTCGCGCTCTCTATCTCTCTCTCTCTCTCTCTGAGAGACACACACACACACACACACACACACACACACACACACACACCCCTACTGGTTTCCAGTGAACGTGAGCCTTAGAGCTCAACAAATGACAGATTGTAACATCTTAACTTTTGTTACAGTCCTTAGGCAAGACACTGTTCCCCACTTGTCCCCGTGCGCCACGGCTTAAGCTGCCTACTGCTCCGGGTTTGGTGTGTGTTCGCTTCACTGTGTGTATGTGCACTTCACTGGATGGGTTAAATGCAGAGCGCCCCTTTCGATATGATTGACCTTATTCACAATCTCACTTCCTTATATCTGTAACTAAATTAACATGGTAGCATTAGCGAAAAGATGCACCATCAGTGAAGTTGTTAAATGTAGTTCCAGGTGTTGTAAAGAATGTGACAGTGTTACGTCAGCTGAAGGTCAGCGCTCTCTCTGTGTGTCCTGCAGGGTGATTAATGCGGGTAAGAGCGCACTGAACGAGGACCAGGCCTGTTGTGAGGTGGTGGAGCTCCGCAAGCGCCCGGCTGACCCCTCCAGCCCCGGCTACACCTCCACCAGCAGGAGGCGCTCTTCTCTGCCCGGAGCTGACGTGATGGATGCCGCCGTGAGTTCTGAATCCTCTTTCCTTTTACAGTTCTGTGCACAACATACGAATCCTGTTATAATTTAAGACTTTAAGAATGAAAGATTTCTAAAGAATCAAATACGATACAGGTTTGTCAGATCCTGGTTGATGGTTTGCACAGGAGCTGACAGAGCTGGACTTCCACTACTGGGGCCTGTTTGACGGCCACGGCGGATTCGGAGCCGCTCTGTTTGCGTCCAAGTTCCTCCACCTGCACATCGAGGAGCAGCTCCAGGAGGTGCTGGAGATCTTGCAGAACCCGTCCCTGCAGCCACCTACCTGCCTGGGGGAGGAGAACAGCAGCGGGGGCCACCATCTCCACCCCGCCCCCGGTGGCTCCCAGCGAGGACTGTCCAGGGCCGCGTCTCTCCGCGGGGCCGCCGGGGCCCCGGGCTCTCCCAACACCATGGCCCCTCGCTTCTTCATGGAGAAAAAGATCAAGCAGGAGAGTCTGGTGGTGGGGGCCATAGAAAACGCCTTCAAGGAGATGGTGAGGCTCCAGGTCTAGAATCCTGCACTTTAAAAATGTAAATGATGTTGAAATAAAAATGTATTTTATGATACATGATGTGATAATTTTTGTAAAGAAAATATAAAACAAAATTTAATGATCACAATGATAATCACAACGGAGTTGTTTTCCACTTTAAATTTATTTTACATTCTGTACAGTGTGATGACGTGTAATATAGTCTCTGGCCAGTAGATGGCGCACGCGCAGTTTGTACCGCCATTGATAAATTATAAATGTAATTTCTAAAGCATTCGATTTTTTTTTCTCTCTCTCTCTCTCTCTCTCTCACTCACCCCCGCTTCTTTCTCTTTCTATCTCTAATCATCAATGTTTCTCTTGATTCCCCTTTCACTATTTTTCCGTTTTTTCAATCTCTCTCTCTCTCACTCTCTCTCTTTCTCTCCCACCAGGACTCACACATTGCTCGAGAGAGATCACTGTACATGATTTCTGGAGGATGCACAGCTCTGGCCGTCATGTATTTGCTTGGAAAGCTATATGTGGCAAACGCCGGAGACAGCAGGTGATGTCCGTCCGTCTGTCTGTGTCTCTGTACGTGTGTCCTCACGCTGTCGTGTGGTGTCAGGGCTCTCATCATCCGTGCAGGAGAGGTCATTCCCATGTCTAGCCCCTTCACTCCGGAGACGGAGCGCCAGAGGATCCAGTTTCTGGTGAGAGCGTGTGATTGGCTGAGGTGAGTCTGGAGGCGGGGCTCTGACGGATGCTGGTGTTGCGCAGGCTCATCTGCAGCCGGGGCTGCTGGGAAACCACTTCACGCAGCTGGAGTTTCCCCGGCGCGTGACGAAGAGGGAGGTCGGGAAGCGGATGCTGTACAGAGACTTCAGCATGAGCGGCTGGTGAGGACCAGCAGGAGCAGCACCAGCTCTTTGTCCTGGTTTTACTATATCAAAATCTGTTTCCTGCGTTATCTACGTATTTACTAGAAGTATTTTTCCTGGTAGAATTCACAAGTTTCCGGGATTTCACTGACTTTCATTGCATGGTAAACTAAATAAATAAATTTAATTGTTAAGATAAATATTATAAATAATATATATATATATATAGACATATATTTAAATTCTTTCATTTAAGCAGGAAATTGTTACGAAAATATTATAAAGCAAACTTTTTAAGCAGGATTATATGTACTTATACATATATGTACACCCCATTATATACCTCATATTTGTAAAAACATATTTATGGAAATGCATGCATGTATGTATGTATAAAATTATTTTATTACATTTATTATAATGTTATATAAAATGTAAACAAATTTATGTGCATGGTTATCTGTTTGTTTGTGGATATATACTGCAGAGACAAAATGTCCCCACTGAGGGACTCATAAAGGTTAAATTATTATTATTATACACACACGTGTGTGTGTGTGTGTGTGTGTGTGTGTGATTATATCATTTCTCATGGCTGGACTGGAATCATTCCTCCTGTGTTTCTTCAGGGCCTACAAAACGGTTCAGGAAGAAGATCTGAAGTTTCCGCTCATATATGGAGAAGGAAAGAAGGTGAAACACACACACACTCTGGTCTGAGATCCGCGTGGCGATAGATCTGTGCATGTGATGAGCGTGTGTGTGTGGTTGTTTGGCTTCAGGCCCGTGTTCTGGCCACCATCGGTATCACGCGAGGACTGGGTGATCACGACCTGAAGGTCCACGACTCTGAGATCTGCATCAAACCCTTTCTGTCCTGCACTCCAGAGGTCGGTCTCCACACACACACACACACACACACCCAAAATACTTTTTTGAAGCTTCTACAAATTGGTGAATCTGTGAATAAGTATAACGAAAATTGTAGGATCAGTGAAGGAAAGTGAACCGGTGAGTGAGAAAGTCAGAATCAATGAACGTGAATCTGAAAAAATAAAAAAGAAGAATCCGAATCGAAGAATGAGTGAATTAGGAAGTGAATTATGAATGTGAGTGAATCAGAGAAGCACACCTCATCCAGCTTGTTCCTCAACAGGTGAAGGTGTACGACGTCTCCGAGAGCGAGCACGGCGCCGATGACGTCATGATCCTTGCTACTGACGGCCTCTGGGACGTTCTGACCAATCAGGAGGTAGCTGAGGCCGTCTCTAGTTGCCTTGGAAACTGTGACCCTGATGACCAACAGAGGCAGGTTCCTCACTGATGCTGCAGCTTCTGAATGGTGAAACATCTAACTCCACTTGTGATTGGTCAGGTACACAATGGCGGCCCAAGACTTGGTCATGAAGGCCAGGGGCATCTTGAAGGACCGCGGCTGGAGGATCTCCGGAGACAAGCTGGGGTCTGGAGACGACATCTCCGTCTTCATCGTTCCTCTGACGCACACCAGCAAACGGCCCCAGCCCAGCTGACCAAACAGGAAGCAGGCCGCTGACCCGACCCGAGCGCGGGAGTCCATCATCCAACACGTAGACGCTCCCACAGCGACCTGCTGGAGCACCACCAGATGCTTCTGAGACTCCCAGGAGCCACGGACCTCAGTGTGATGCCGTGTTCAGCTCAGATCCTCTACAGTTCCTCTGCTCTCGTATGGCAGCTAGGCGGAACCCACTTGGTTTTCCCCTCATACTTTTGACTGTTTATTCGGCGCTCGTCCTTTCGTGTTCCCAGACGTCCTTGCGTTTTTTCCCCCCCGTGTGTTCCGTTGTTAAGTATGTTTGGACCACACAGCTTTGTAGGTACCTCAGGCGATGAGCGAGATCAACACGCGAGGCCTTCAGAGAGCAAGATGCTGGATCTCCTCACGGTCAACTTAGGAATTTTAAGGGTAGAGGTAAAATCTCAAGCACAATCCGGTCCGTCGTGCATTAACACCTACTTGCAATCTGTTCCCGGAGCTGCCGTGTGGAGGCTGGGTGAGGTCTGCCTTCCAAGACATCATGTTCACAGCGGCACCTTCCTCTTCCTCAGCACAAACCCGCTGTGAGCGTTTGGACAGACTTCCATCTGCACACACACACACGCGCTTCCGTGAGAGAGCGGCCATCTGGTCAGCGCCGCCCGAGTGTGACCAAAAGCGGGAGCGGTTTGGCCAGCGATGGTGTGCCGGTGGTTTGTGCGAGTGATCCACGGTGCCAACGTTCGAAGAATTCCTGCAAACAGCTTGTTAAAATGACCCGACGCTTTCCACCGAAGCTCACAGAACTGAAGGGTCATTTTAACCATCGTGGTTTTCTCAATAGGTAGAACTTTAGTTGGGAAATAAAGAATTGCTCAACGGTTTGAGTCGTCTTTTTTTCAGACGTTTTTGCCAATTTGATCAACTTTTTTAAGTGAAGCACACGACTTCTTGTATTGGCTTCAATGGCCTTGATTTAGCAACATCCGTTGTCGGCGAAGCGAAGCTTTTTATACATGTCGTTTAACCTCGTCAGCTAAAAAGTCGATGCTTTTCACACAGATTTTATGTACAACTGGGGGCGTGACGTCATCGCTGCTCGCCAACTATTTAATTATTCAAAATATAGAGTTAACAGAAGACTGCAAAAATCCCTATTACTTTTAATCGTGTCACGACTCGTTTAAAAAAAACGTAATTCAAATAATTTCACACCAAATCAGGTTCACGTGCAGATTTCTGCAAAGTGGATTAATTTAGATTAAACCGAAATACACACGCGGCACTGCGTCACGACGCACTTTGGTTATTAGAAGGCGGTTTGTTTGAGTAGAACGCTGGTTTATTAGACACTCCGGATAGATTAAACCCGAGTTTGAATCATCATTGCACCCACGTGCACGAAGGGATTTCAGGTGGCGCGTGACGTCACGATCGATGATTCTCCCGTAGTGGGCAGAAAAGGCCACGTCACGGCACTCTTCATAGCAACAGTGTAGTGTGACCTACATGTATTAACCATCCCAAGGGCGAAACCACGAGTGTGCAAATTATTAACTGCTTTTTTTGGTGCTCCCGATGGTAATGCGTGATTTTTGCTGCGCTTCACAAAAAAAGAGGGGGATGGAAAAAAAGACAAAAAAAAAAAAACTGGGACACATGTAAACCATGTAAATATTCAGTGTCAAGAATTAAAAAAAACAACAATAAAAAGCCGGTATTAAAAAACAATCTCGGTTCGCGATATTTAAAAGAATTTATTGCTACAAACTTACCGTCGCGCGCACATTTACAACTCTCAAACAGTTTTAACACCCAGCGCGAAGACTAAAACACACATACACGCGCATCCTCAGAGTGAAACACGTGGCTTTTAGTCAGAAATGGTCTTTTCCGAAGAGACGTCCGGGTTTCGGGACGAGTGGAACCGGCACTGGCAAGGGAGTAGCTTGCGCAGTCATCTCCAAACGGGCAATGTCACATCCCAACCAACAGCACAAACTACTACCTCAGCCAGTACACGGCTCGTTCGGTTCCGATGCCGATCCGAAGGCGACGGTTCCGTCTCAAATAAGTCCGACAAGACTCTGCTGCTGCGCTGGCGGTTCTCGAGTGAATGGTCGTAGTACTCGTGAGCGGGCTACACTCCCTTCAGATGCCACGCTATTGGCTAGGGGAGCAGCCAATGGCGTGTCAGAGGGACACCGCCCACCAGGCTTTTGAAAAAACAACAAAAAATCTGCCGCCTACGAATCACACACACACACACACACACACCCCCAACCAAACCACGCCCAACGCCAAGCGCAGCCAATAGCGGTACGTGGAATCCGCAGCAGGACGGTTGCGTTGGTGATTTTGAATGAAAGATGATTGACAGCAACTACAGGAGCGCGATAGGAAAGGAAAAAAAAACGTGAGGCGTGTTTCTAAGGCCCGAGCTTAACGTTATTTTTTTCCTAATATATATAATAGTGGTTTAAAAAACATATATACCGGTGTGTGCACACACACACACACACACACCGGTATATATGTTTTTTAAACCACTATTATATATATTTATATATATATATATGCGTATAATATGAACGAAACATAATTTAAAAATGTATAATCGTTGTATAAAGTATTCTTTTAATAAAAACATTTTATTTAGTTAGAAATAAATAAAATTGAAATTCACATTTACAGTACTGCATATTTTAATTAATAATTAGAAACAAAATACATAATAATAAATTAAATTTAGTTTTTTAACTTTTGACTTTCCTTTGAATTATATTTTATAGAATCTAAACATGTGTTTAATATGACAAAATTAAATATTTAAAAAGAATAGTAACAAAAACGATACTTTTGTAATATTACATACATGAATGACAAATGAAAATTACTGCTTTGTATACTGACTTTTTTTATATAGTTAAAATGTTTTTATCTGTTGAAAAAATGTAATTTCTTACTATTTAAATTTTCGTATTCAACGTAAAAACAACTCTGAAATAAAAAAAATAAGCACATGGGGCCTGAGGCTGATAAAGGAACTGAAGCAAAGCTGGTAGAATTGTAGCATTTATTATTGTACACACGGGTTCAGCCCCTTTAATGCAACGTAAGATGACGTGGAATGTTACAGTGAATCTTGCATAAAATCCATCGCTGTTGAGAAGACGTCACAAAAACTGTCATGTTCTCATCTCGAAACATTTCTGCATTCATTCGTTACCTCATAATTGCATTTTTAGCGACAAGAAACAAAACAATAAAAACAATCACTGCAAACGGACCAATCCCGTCATCCAATCAGAGCCCCTCGTCAGCTCCCTTGACCAGCAGCCCAGAGCTGTGGATCCACTGTTACCATGACAATGCAGCATGGCGGATGAGTCACGTTCACGGTCGGGTCAGGATTCGCCGTTCTGCACTCTGGAGACGGGCGGCTGCATGAAGTCCTTGAAGGGCCCCAGTGCGTCCTTGAGGGCCGAGCTGACTTCAGGGGACGAGCAGGTGATGCACTCCACCAGCGTCGGGTACAGCGCGATCACCTGAGCCCATACGTTCCCGTCCACTGCGGCCCGAAAGAGGACAAACATCAACATGAGACAAGGGAACTAAAAGGGTCCGGACCAAACCCACTTATAACGGACATTTGACCTTTAGCCGTAATCTTCATTTACATAACAAGAAAGGGGAAGTGTGACTGTTGCTTAAATAGAAACCAAAACTAACATTGGCTGAAAGAACTGTGATGTTATTTTCTGTTATAGCGGACTCTCTTATAACGGAACATGGACTGCGAGGTATGTGACAGTAACTCCTGTTATAGCGGACTCTCTTATTACAAAACATGGACTGTGAGGTCAGTGACAATAACTACTGTTATAGCAGACTTTCTTGTAACGGAACATGGGATGTGAGGTCAGTGAGGGTAACTCCTGCTATAGCAGACTTTCTTATAACGGAACATGGACTGTGAGGTCAGCGACAGTAACTCCTGCTATAGCGTACTCTCTTATAACAGAACATGGGCTACAAGGTCAGTGACTGTTACTTCTGTTATAGCGGATTCTCTTATAACGGAACATGGGATGTGAGGCCAGTGATCTTAACTCCTGTTATAGCAAACTCTCTTATAATGGACCATCTCACCATTCTCTGGCTGAGTCTTCTTGAGCGAGTCCATGAGCGTGCTGATGGCTTTTAAAACAAAGATGATCTCCGTTACCTGTTGCCTAAACGATAAATGACAACAATACGAAGACTTTGTTACAAACATGATGGTAATATCTTGTTACAGGCAAACCATGCGTCACCACAAGCATTAAGTTAAAGCTCTGGATGTAACAAACTCGCTCTGGTTATAACGGACAAAAGCTGCCATTAGCAAAGGCTTGGCAGTGGTTTCCTCCGGCTATACTGGACATTACGCGCGTCACAGGGTTCACCTGGGCAGTGGGCAGCGTCCGCTCAGTCGCTCGTCCTCCACGTACTGCTGGAGCACGTCCTGAGCTCTCTGGAGCAGCACCGACAGCGCCATGCGAGAGATGTAGCCCTCCTGAGGCGTCGACGCCTTGTTGCTGAAGGAGAACTGCAGCAGCGTCTCGAAACACACCTTGGAGAACTCCTCGCGCATCCGGACGTCCATCTCCGCCTCTGAACGTGGACACGCAATAAATTACATTCCCTTCCAGGCATTTGTGTGGCATTTTTTAACAGTTGGATGGCCAGAGGAGCTACTTGAGTGAGCTCCTGTTCTAGCAGACTGTCATTTAATGTAAAATGGGATGTGAGGTCTGTGTCAGTAACTTCTGTTATAATGGACTCTCTTATGACGGAACATGGGTGTGAAGTCAGTGACTAACTCCTGTTATAGCAGATCCTCTTATAATGGAACATGGATCGTGAGGTCAGTGACAGTAACTCCTGTTATAGCGTACTCTCTTATAACGGAACATGGGCTGGGAGATCAGTTATAGCGTACTCTCTTATAACGGAACATGGGCTGTGAGATCAGTTATAGCGTACTCTCTTATAACGGAACATGGGCTGTGAGATCAGTTATAGCGCACACTCTTATAACGGAACATGGGCTGTGAGGTCAATGACAGTAACTACTGTTATAGCGTACTCTCTTATAACGGAACATGGGCTGTGAGATCAGTTATAGCGTACACTCTTATAACGGAACATGGGCTGTGAGATCAGTTATAGCGCACACTCTTATAATGAAACATGGGCTGTGAGGTCAATGACAGTAACTACTGTTATAGCGTACTCTCTTATAACGGAACATGGGCTGTGAGGTCAATGACAGTAACTACTGTTATAGCGTACACTCTTATAACGGAACATGGGCTGTGAGATCTTATAGCGACACTTTATAGAACATGGGCTGTGAGATCAGTTATAGCGTACTCTCTTATAACGGAACATGGGCTGTGAGATCAGTTATAGCGTACTCTCTTATAACGGAACATGGGCTGTGAGATCAGTTATAGCGCACACTCTTATAACGGAACATGGGCTGTGAGGTCAATGACAGTAACTACTGTTATAGCGTACTCTCTTATAACGGAACATGGGCTGTGAGATCAGTTATAGCGTACACTCTTATAACGGAACATGGGCTGTGAGATCAGTTATAGCGCACACTCTTATAACGGAACATGGGCTGTGAGATCAGTTATAGCGTACACTCTTATAACGGAACATGGGCTGTGAGGTCAATGACAGTAACTACTGTTATAGCGTACTCTCTTATAACGGAACATGGGCTGTGAGATCAGTTATAGCGTACACTCTTATAACGGAACATGGGCTGTGAGATCAGTTATAGCGCACACTCTTATAACGGAACATAGGCTGTGAGATCAGTTATAGCGTACTCTCTTATAACGGAACATGGGCTGTGAGATCAGTTATAGCGTACTCTCTTATAAAGGAACATGGGCTGTGAGATCAGTTATAGCGCACACTCTTATAATGAAACATGGGCTGTGAGGTCAATGACAGTAACTACTGTTATAGCGTACTCTCTTATAACGGAACATGGGCTGTGAGATCAGTTATAGCGTACTCTCTTATAACGGAACATGGGCTGTGAGATCAGTTATAGCGTACTCTCTTATAACGGAACATGGGCTGTGAGGTCAATGACAGTAACTACTGTTATAGCGTACTCTCTTATAACGGAACATGGGCTGTGAGGTCAATGACAGTAACTACTGTTATAGCGGACTCTCTTATAACGGAACATGGGCTGTGAGGTCAATGACAGTAACTACTGTTATAGCGTACTCTCTTATAACGGAACATGGGCTGTGAGATCAGTTATAGCGTACTCTCTTATAACGGAACATGGGCTGTGAGATCAGTTATAGCGTACTCTCTTATAACGGAACATGGGCTGTGAGGATGACAGTACTACTGTTATAGCGTACTCTCTTATAACGGAACATGGGCTGTGAGGTCAATGACAGTAACTACTGTTATAGCGGACTCTCTTATAACGGAACATGGGCTGTGAGGTCAATGACAGTAACTACTGTTATAGTGTACTCTCTTATAACGGAACATGAGCTGTGAGGTCAGTGAGAGTAACTCCTGTTATAGCGGACTCTCTTGTAACAAAACATTGGCCATGAGGCATGTGACTGTCTGTAATAGCGGACTCTCTTAAAACAGAACATAGTTGTAAGGTCAATGACTAACTCCTGTTATAACGGACTCCCTTATAACGTAGAGTGGGCTGTAAGGTGACAGGTGAGAGTACCTGTGAAGGATGACGACTGTGAGTGGATGGAGCCCTTGTTCAGCATGCTCATGATGCGACTCACAAACTCTTTAGGGATGAAGTTGGCGAAGGGTAAAATCTCAGTGCTGATCAGACGCACCACCTAAACAATCACCACACAACAAAGTCAAAAGCAGCTAAGCACAATCACTTTTCATGTTTGTGAATGTAGAAAGTCACTATTGGAAGGTGTAGGCGGCAGATTCAGAAGTCTACCTCCACATCCACAGCTTCGTTCTTCTGGAACTCTTGAATGGAGAGATTATCAGGCGGTGTGCTGCGGCAGAGACGGGCAAGAGCATTATCCCCTGACCCGCATGTCAACGTGCACTGCTTTGTGCAACGCTTTACACCTTTTGGTAAACAGGAAGTCCTCGAAGGCGTTCGCCAGCTCGGGCCACATGCTGTCGAACTTGCCAGAGGATGCTTGTTGCCTGGCAACAGGGAGTCCAATGGAAAGCACTTTGAGCAGAGAAGAGACGGCCAGTTTCCAGGTGCTTTCAGCAGGACAGGAGTATTTCAGACCCAGAGGAATCCTCAGAGTCTACACACACACACACACACACTGTTTAATCAACACAATCTGAAGCTGTCCGTCTGTCACCTTGATGATGCTCTGCAGGACTTTCTCCTGGACCACAGCTTTATGACAGGCCGTCTTCTGATAGAGATCCACCAGAACCTCCAGAGATCGCTCCGCAAATGGCACATAGTTCAGGGCCACCCACTCCGCCTGGACACACACACACACACACACACACACACGACGTGTTACAAACCACCGACACTTATAAAGACACGCGCCCACACATACGCGTACGCCCACGCATACACACTCACTCATTCAGGCGCCCCCACACACACACACACACACAGAAATTAAATGACTCAGAGGAAGTGAATACGACTATAAATGTGATTTATTGTCATAACCCAGCCGTCACTCGATCACACCATTCGTCTTCTGCTGGACCCGAACGCACAAATGTTTCCTTCTTTTCCCGCTTCTTTTCGCATTTATTTTCATTCATGCGTTGTACAATATTCGACAATTAAATGCTTGTGAACTTGTGATATTAACCATGGGTATTAAACTTTATGCATTTTAGTTTCTTTAAAATCAATTTCAGCACTGTATTTCATATTGCTTTTCTACTTTTTACATAAAATGTTATGTTTTTAATTGAATAAATCTCATTCTATTATTAATTTGACAAGATCGATGTGTATATGGTTGCCTTTGCGCTGTTCGTCACATGACTAAAAGAGACTGATGAGAAATGGAAAAAGCAGAGCGGAGGTGAAGACGAGGATGAGGAAGAGGAAATGGGGGAGAGGAGGAGGACTCACCGGTGCAAACAGTTGGATCTACAGGATCCGTGTGAAGGACAAAAACAGAAGAAGAGACACGAGTTTACGGCTCTACATATGTGGAATTCTTCAAACACTTCAGTTCAAAACACCACGGAGGAAAACGTAGATTAAGCACGAAGAATAAAACACACAAGTGACAACACAACGGACCAAAAGTGTGACACACACGCACAACAGGATTCAAACCTGCAACGCCTGCGTGGCAGATCCAACTCCCTACAGCTTACGTTTCTTTAGGCTTACAGACTCTGGGCTTCAGATAGGATGCCTCTGATTGGCCGAGGTGATGTCAGGGGCGGAGACTCTCACCTGGTTGTACTTGGCGTTGGCCACGTGTTTGGTCTCCATCTTGCCGTACTGAGGAGGTTTGCAGGAGAACTCTGTGAACAGCAGAAGCTGCTGGAAGATGGAGGGATACATCACCTGCAGAGTCTCGGAGCTCACACAGATCGCCTGAAACACACACACACACACACAAATTCATTAGACGAGTTCAATAGAAACAAAGTAATTTAATTCATTTTTATATATATACACACACACACACACACACACACACACACACACACACACACACACACACACACACATATATATATATATATATATATATATATATATATACATATATATATATATATATGTGCAAACCTTGATTGTTCCCTTGTCGATATTTTTCTCAATTTTACTTTTTTTTACTTATTTTAATTAAATTACGTACATATTTTATCTGCCGCTATATTTTTTTAGCCCTTTATTAAATATTCTTCTTAATTATTACTCTAATAAGTTGCTATGTTTAAATGAAAATTTGATTTTGATGCAAACATTAGTGAATTATTCGCATAATTAAATGTTTGGATAACTTTAATCATTTAACAGCAAACATTTAACAGTAAACATTTCATTTCATTTTACCTTAAACATTTAGTCATATTAAACTAAATCAGATTTATTATTTTTTCAGTTTTTCAGTTATATATTCAACTGAAAAAAAAAACCTTTTTTATTAAATATTTGTTAAAATTCTAACAGTATTGAATTTATTAAAATCCCGCCTCTTATCTTGTGTCGTTTGTAAAGCTTCTGGCTCTGGGAAACGTCCGGTACCTTCTGCAGAACATCGAGGGCCGTCAGCACGGCCTCCTGCAGGCTGGTGAGCACCGCTTCCGTGTACGACGGGAGGATGAACGGCGAGGCGTCCGAGCTTATGGGAACCGACACTGCGCCGTGGAGAATCACCCCGAGCTTGTTCAAGTCCTCCATGCTGAATCCGGAGGCGATGTGCTGGTACAGCGCCGGAAAGATCTGGATCAGGGCCGTCAGGAACGGCTGGCTGGGAACGAAGGAGTGTTTGTCTGTGCCACCACTAGGGGGCCTCGTGCAGTCCGTTCCTATCCGGTACCAGGCGTTCCACGCGGACCACCAGAGAGCAGAGTCATCGAGACCCTCGTCAGGCGGAGGGAGGGGAGCCTGGTTGGAGTAGCGCAGGGCCAGGCGCTCTGCGAGGGAATCGGACCGGAGCAGGGGTCTTCCTGGACCAGAAACTTGAAGCGACTCCATGAGATCAGGAGGAACATCCAAGGAACCCAGAGCATCTGGCTTATCTGTGTCCTTCACGGGAGTGACGAGCTGGAGGATCTCCTGGAAGCTCTTCAAGGCGGCTAGAGAAACTTCGTTGTTCTTGCTGAGCGCAGCAGACTGAATATGGTCCAGCAGAACCTCCCAGGCTTTGAAAAAGTCCCCTGAAAGACAAGAGCAACACGTAGATGTGTCGATTATATGCTGCCATCTTGATTTCAGATATTGAGCTTTGGTCTTCACCAAAAATATCCCAAATACAAATATTCTCTTCTGAGAACACCAATCCTAGCCACTCACCCAACTGCTGAAGCAAGTATCTCCTCGTGTTGAAGATCCGAGCCACTCCAGCCAGCGTCAGAACCCATGTCTCCGCCCACTGCTTCTCGGCGGTGTCACGTGAGTGGTGGATTAGGATGTTCCCACCTCCGGACTCTATCTTCTCCTTGTCCGCTGTGGTGGAGGACTTCCTCACGCAGTCCAGCAGATGAAAGAGAACCTGAGAAACCACCAGTGTTCTTACCACAAGTTCTTGAGTAAAAGGACTTTGTTACTTTACTTAAGTATTTTTTGACTACTTTGTACCTGTGACGAGTATCAAAAATACAAGCAACTTTTACTCTCTGCTTGGCTATATTTGTGATTGAGAATCTGTACCACTACATTCCAATGGACACTCACTGTTGCTCGTTACAGTCACATTGAACGTGAATTAGCGGTTGCACTTTTTTTTTTGCACATTTGAGTTGGACAGAGACTGCGCTTTTTTTTTCGGTTAAAATTTTTCAGAGACCTTTTTGTTCTGCCTTTTTGAAACTGAGGTGCAAAAATGTAATTTCTATAGTAGGAAATAAAGAGTTTTTGTTTTTGACATTTCTCGGTGCTTTTGAGCCTAAATTTAGAATGAGTAAAATATCGTAAAGTCGGATCCAAAAATTGGATACTTTATGTCTTTTACTCAAGTCTTCTTGGAATTAGTGACTAGCAATCTGTGATGGAGTAATTTTTACAGTGAGGTGCTTTTACTGAAGTCTGGTTTTCAGGTACTTTTTACTTGACTTGCTCTTAATGACATCACGGCGGTTCTGTAGACTGGTCCGGTACCTTCCAGACGACGGTGTTCCACGTAGGAGGCTGTAGTAGCGTTCCGTGTGCAGCGATGGTGGAGAACATTGTCTGCCCAGCGCTTTTCCTCACGGCGGGGCGCGGGTCCACGCACAGCTCGCCCAGCTTGGCGTACAGAAAGAGCCAGAGGCAGTCGAAGGGCGGCGCGGGGTGGAAGGGTCGGTTCAGCGGCTGACCGAGGTCTCGCGCCTGCTTCAGCAGCAGCTCCTCCTCCAGTACCAGCTCGTCCGTTATGGCTTCTCCTCGCTGGAAGAAGTAATCCGAGATGTTCCACTGTGAGGAGAGATTAGAGATTAGACTGAGATTGAATTTAGAGAGATTAGAAATTAGAGATTAGATTAGAAGAGTCTGACGCTTCATCAACTATAATGAGCATTATCCTGGTCACCAAAAGGCCGATGGACGTCAAGCTGATGTTCAGCTCCTGGTTCTGAAGGCCGAAGCTGCCGGCGACATCCACCACGATCTGGAGGCACGTGCAAGGCATCGTGGGAAGGAAGTCGGTCACCACCAGCTGCAGGCACTGGAAGGCTGTTCTTATGAGGGACTCGCTGAGATCAAGATGTGGGATTAGGAGCTGCTGGACGACGGGAGCGGCGGAGGCTGCGTCTCACCCCTGATCGTTGCGAATGGCTCCGATGACCCCGAGCACCAGAGGCCAGCCCGGCCCCAGACTGTCCCCCTGGTTCTGAAGGATCTGCAGGACACACTCCAGCTGCTTCTGGCGGATGTCGGCGTGAAGAACGTTGGAGAGCTCCTTCAGCGGGTTCAGGAGCAGCAGCTGCAATCGCTGAGGAACACAAGCCACCACAGGTCTAATAATACGCTTTTCCGGAAATTCATCCCTGATGTTTGAAGTGATTGAGATGAGATCGTTGAGAGTGATGAAATCATCACATCATTCCGTTGGCTTGGATTTGGCCCATGGTGTAACGTACGCAGAGCTTTGGAAGCAGCTGCTGACACTTTTAAAGATCTAAAGGTGATGGTGCTGTGATGGAGTCATCACCTGGTTCTGCGACAGCGGCGGCTCGTGTCTGAAGGACAGTCCGGCCTTGATCAGCGAGGTGACGGCCTCGGCTCCCCACTCTCTCATTCGTGCGTTGGGATGCTGACACACCTGAGAACACAGTCATCCGTCACGGACACGGACCAGTCAAGATCAACTACACTTGCTGTATGTAGGAATCAGAGCCTACAACCTCCTGGATTGCGGTAAAATATAACAGATAGGTACATTAATAAAGCCAACAGAAGATATGTATCACAATGAAATGCAAATAAAGAGCAGATACAAAAAAAAAAAAAATACAAATTTGACTCGATTCAGGTCAAAGGTCAAGTTTCAACTTCAGATCACCACAGAACGATACTTCATCGCTCCATAAACCAAATCTGTGCTGATTTATTTTAACACCAGGCACCAGAAAGGAAACTAGTGTCATGACAGTCAAAGACCCGAATAGTCCATTTAAAATAGTGAAAATGATTTAAAGGAAAATTGATTTGAAATGGTGTTAATAAAAAGGCAAGAAAAGAGGAGGGGAGCATCACGTGTGGTGAAGAGGAAGAACCAGCACTTACCTTCTACAAAACAGACAGGTGGTCAGAAACAGAGAGAGGGAGAGAAACACAACACAGACGAGTGTGAGGAGCAGCGGACATGAGGAGATGTTGTGAGGAGGTGGTCTCACCTCCAGCAGGTGAGAGGTCAGCGGCCTCCACAGAATCTCGATCCGGTCCATGTTCACCAGACCCGTCTCCAGCAGCTTGGCCACGGCGAACAGAGACGGTTCCTGATGGCCACACACACACACACACACTGCTGGTCACGGTGACCGAGCTTCACGGAGCCCGACGAGCAGCACCTTGTTGTTCCCGTACGCCATCTCCATGGCCTCCACGGACAGCGAGCACAGCGCGTTGATCAGGTGATGTAGAGAGACGTCGTCCAGGTACCTGCGGCCACACAAGCGGTCACACTCCTCCCGCTCGTCATCACACACACACACCATCACACACTCTTACTGGGAGCTCTCGAAGAGTCTGGACAGGATGTTAGAGATGACGGGCAGGTCGGTCATCACAGCAGTGGTCAGAACCTGAAACCAGCAAAAAAAAAACATGTTCATTTTCTCATATGTGGGATATAGATGTAACTTATTATAATGTCTGACCGTGCTCGGACCCTCCACCGCCCGCCCAGGCTTCAGAACTCCGCCCACGGCTGGTTTCAGGCCCAGGATCCACACCAGATGCTGGAGGAGACAGACAGACAGTGTGGGCGCTGGCTGATGACATCATGGCGGGCGTCGTACCTGCAGCGTGGCCAGAACGAGCTGCCACGAGGATCCTAGAAACGAGCCGTGACAGTGAGCCAGACTCAGCAGGGTCCGCATGCACTGAATGTTCTTCGCCGTCAGCTGGCAACACACACACACACACACACACACAGATGAAGGAAATGTTTGTCAAGAGTTTGCAAATAAATCGGTCTGAACAATTATCAATATTAATAACATTTTTTTCAAATGCAAACAACCACACACATTAAAGGTAAAAATAATAATGTTAAAGAATTAGTCTTACTATTTGCTATCATTATCAAGAAAAAAAATCATAATTTTGTATAAATATTTTAATAAATACATTTGAAAATGTTTTGTTATATGCTTGGTATGACAGTTAACATAAATAAGACAAAGTTTATAAATATATAAATAAACATACATATACAATATAAACTGAATATCCACATAACTCACTTTTTACAACAAAAACATTTGTAAAATTACTATTTTAAACAAAGGCATACATTTAAACATATTAACAACATCAAATTGACTCCTTAAAAGTGCAAATAATCTATTTAAATAATGACTGAAATCATTTTCATGTAAAAAAAATAATGAAATAATGAAAAATATGTTTTTCCATACACTTTTTACGCATTTGTAATGCAAACGTATACATAGATACTTATAGTTCTGCATTCATCCAGACAACTTGCTTGGAGTTTCAGATGGATCAGTTCGTTTCGGTAAATAAACTGGACTAATCCCTGACTGTCTTTCTTTGTGTGTGTGTGTGTGTGTGTGTGTGTGTGATTTTCTGTACCACGACAGTGCCCTGAGGCTGCACGCTGAGCGGTTGACCCACTGCTACCACCTGCTGGTGAGACTCGCTGGAGGGGCTGACCATCTGCACGCTCTGGCCCTGTATAGAGTAGACTGAACACAGCACAGGTGCGTCAGACGGAGCCCGGGCCCCGGCCAGCGGCTCCGCACCTTTACTGGAGAGGCTGGCGCTGCTGCTGCTGCCGCTGCTCAGGACAGTGAGGGCGTAGTGTGGCGGGAGCGAGGCTTTACAGATGGCGGTGATGAAGGCGTCTCGCGGCGTCACCAGCCCCAGGCGGCCGCACAGAGACGCCACCGACAGCTCCGCCTTCAGGATGCTCTCCGTCGCCGTCTCGTCCGTACTGACACACATCACCAGTTACCTCTCATTGGTGAGTAAAGCTCCAAAGGTTACACAGCCACTATTATATGTAGGTTATAACATATAAACATACACACATACAGTATTCTATCTATCCATCTATCTATCTATCCATCTATCTATCCATCCATCCATCCATCCATCTATCTCTGTCTTTTTGTATCTATCTATCTCTGTCTTTTTGTATCTATCTATCTATCTCTGTCTTTTTGTATCTATCTATCTATCTCTGTCTTTTTGTATCTATCCATCTCTGTCTTTTTGTATCTATCTATCTCTGTCTTTTTGTATCTATCTATCTCTGTCTTTTTGTATCTATCTATCTCTGTCTTTTTGTATCTATCTATCTCTGTCTTTTTGTATCTATCGATCTCTGTCTTTTTGTATCTATCTATCTATCTCTGTCTTTTTGTATCTATCCATCTCTGTCTTTTTGTATCTATCCATCTCTGTCTTTTTGTATCTATCCATCTCTGTCTTTTTGTATCTATCTATCTCTGTCTTTTTGTATCTATCTATCTATCTCTGTCTTTTGTATCTATCTATCTATCTCTGTCTTTTTGTATCTATCTATCTCTGTCTTTTTGTATCTATCTATCTATCTATCTATCTATCTATCTATCTATCTATCTATCTATCTATCTATCTATCTATCTATCTATCTATCTATCTATCTATCTATCTATCTATCTATCTATCTATCTAACCATCTAACCATCTATCCATCTATCCATCTAACCATCTATCCATCTGTCTGTCCGTCCATCCATCCAATAATCTATCCATCCATCCATTCATCCACCCACCCATCATCTGTTTGTCTGTCCGTCCCTCTGTCCATCCAATCCCCCATCCATCCATACATCCATCAATCTATCAATCAAGCCATCAATCCATCCATCCATCTAGGCGTGTGTGTACAGGTACAGATGTATAAAAAATGACAGCAAACTAACAACTAGGATGGATTGATAAACTGATTTATATACAAATAGTAAAGAAAAGAACAATGTCAAATGTGAAGAGTGGACGGTGAGTGGATGATTAAAGGTGGCAAGAAATTGGTTTTGCACTTTGACCAAATGTATTGTTGTATATGCTCCAAACATAATTTCGTTGTTTTCTTGTAAACAATGACAATAAAGACTACTACTACTACTACCAAGAAAGCGACGTCTGAGGGTCTCTCACCTGGCGTCCAGCAGGAGCGACAGCGCCGCCAACAGGCCGCACCAGCAGGCGTTCACCATTTCCTCCCAGACCTCATGAGGCACTGCATAATGAGAAAAGGGCAGATTTAGTGATACTCCGGCCTGTGTGAGATACGCTCTCTAGGTGGGGATGAAATAATCCCAGACTGCGCTCACAGGGTTCGTGGGGGCCGGCGTCACTCTGCGTCGTGGTCAGCGTGTCGTCTCTCATGGCGGCTTCCTGTTCCTCTCGGGCCAGCTCTCGCTCCATCATGGATGTGATGCCCCTCACCAGGTCCAGCAGAGCGCTGAAGGCCACTGACATGGCGTAACCTTCAGGGATGGAGGGCGGCTCCACCTTATCCAACATCTCCAGGCTGCAGAACACAACCACAGCTTCTCATCTGCCACATCATCAGATGTAATGACACGTCAGGTCAATGACAATAGTAACGATGTCATGACATTTCATTCTTATGATGCTTGATTTCACGATGACCTCACAGTGACATCACTAATGATGACATTTAGAGCCTCTCCGACTTGAATTTATCCGCTCTTTGTTAACAACAAAGCAAAAAGAGGCCATTGGTCACTGCACGTGCTTTTAAAACTGGTATTTAATGATTTTAACACTATCACTGCATTTTTATTCTGTAAATTGTATGAAGTGCGTCTATTTAATGTGTAAATGCTTTTATTGTAACTTATGTACAGATGTACTAGAGTGTATGCAACTGTGTACATCTCAATTGTGTGCTGCTGCCCTCTTGGCCAGGTCACCCTTGTAAAAGAGATCTTGATCTCAATGGGTTTTTCTTTACTTGGTTAAATAAAGGTTATATATATGTCTTGCATCTTTCATGAAACACAATACTTTATGGAATGATCTCAAACTTTGGAAACATCAAACTTGTAGCATTAAAAACGTGCAGATTGTAACAGGTTAAAATTCTATTCAAGCGATTATAATTCTTTTAGTTTTCAGAGGTCACTCACTAGGTGGCTTTGGCGCTGCCCTGGACACTGACGTTCAGGAGGGGGATCCAGGTGCCGCGGTACTCAAAGGCAGCCTGTGTGGTCAGACCCCCGGTCACCCCCGCTGAACCCGGGCCCACCTGACCCGGAGCCTGTGAGCCTGAAATTGACCCACCTGAGAGAGAGAGAGAACGTTCAAGATGATTGTTCAGAGAAACGAGGGGCTTGTGTAACGTTTGTGTGACCTGCGGGGGAGTTGATGGAGGACGAGACCCCCGGGCTGGGGAGGATGAAGAGCGACTGGACGAAGGAGCCCAGAGCGTTGACGATGTCCCTGAAGACTTTCGTCGAGTGCTGCTTCATGTCGTACGACTGGCAAAAGGACCTGCGGTCACACCACCACCATGAAAAACGTCGAGTGTGTGAGTGTGTATGAGTGTGTGTGTTCTCACCGCAGTAAATGCGGCTGCACACACAGCCTGTGCACAGACTCCACGGCGACGGCTCGCAGCCACTGAGGCTTTTCTCCGTCCAGAAACTTCACCAGCAGAGACAGGAAGATCTCGCACTCCGTCACCTACAGCGCACAAGGAAGCAGAGAGGGAAAAAAAAGCTATTAAATGAAAACGCAAATGGATGAAAAACAGGAAAAATGACGGTTTGGTTTTACAAAGCGATGAAGGGATGTGTGCAAGATGAAGCAGTAAGGGTAAACGTGCGAAACGAGTGATGGTAAAATGAATTAACTAGCGGATGGATTAACAAAGGTGGAATTAAACAACAGTTAAAACCATAAAGCAAATTTGTGGATCTATATATGAAGTGAGAAAGAGATGGAAGAATTGGATGAATGGATCAACAGTGACTGTTGGGTTCGTTTTCGTCTTCTTGAGATAGATCTTATTTCGTCACAGAAAACAAGTTGCAGTCTGTTGAAAGTTCATATACCTTTCATTTTGGTTACAGGAGTAAATCGGTGAAGTTGGTGAAGCGGCGATGCTATGCGTGTAGCTTCTCAAGAGCAAATCTGTCTTCCTTCTCTGTTCTGCTTGACTTGCGTTTTCCTTCTGAGTCTCACTTACGTTTTCACACAGTAATATCCAGGTGGTTTCGCAACACATCATAAACACTTTCATAACACATCAAAAAGAGCTAGTTATCTTTTAATTGGCTGTTTACGCCAGAGCTAATGGAACGGTCATCACGACCTCTGACTTCACTACTTGACTCACCCCCTCCCCTCTCTCTGAGAAACATTCCTAAAGCTAGATTCAACTTCAAGCAGTAAAACATCATGGTAAAGTAGCATATGAGCGCACATATTTACTTTACGTTTACTTTATTCTTTATTTTCAAATGATAATCTATCAATAATCATGGCATGCAGCAAAGCATAATTCAGCAAAAGCACAAATTCTAACAGTGACGAACAGGTTGGTGGTCTCCTCACCAGGAGGCTGTAGAAGTGTTTAATGAGGACGGAGACGACCCGCAGGAGCCGCATGCAGATGGGGAAGTACGGCTTCTCCACGGGCGCCGGAGATGAACCGCTGGAGCTGCTGCCCTGACGGAACTTGATGTTGGGGGAGAACAGCTTGATGACGAGCGGACACACGCGCTCCTTCAGCAGGAAGCTGAACTCCTGGTGCTGAGGAGAGACGAGGAGATGCTCACATGCTCAAAACCAGTTACAGACCTGAGCGTTTACCTGGAGAAAAACCTCAGGAAAGTCGTTTAAAACCGACTCCAGCAGCTCCAGGCCGAAGGTTCTGGTCATCTCAGTCATTCCCACTAACCAGTAGGGGGCATCTGCGTTCACCAGCTGACACAAGTCCTGCAGACAGAGAAACCATCCCTTTGTGTTGGAAATCATCACATTTGAAGTGGGAGAGGTTTTAACTGCTAAAAGATTTTGTATGCTAGAAGAACCGTTTTGTTTTCCCCAATAACTGTTGGGTAACGTTTTTCCCACCAATAACTATTATGAAACATGTTTTTATCACTGTTACTACCAATATTTTATCATATAGAAATATAAAAATAGGGCATTTACATGTTAATGGCTTGCCCACTTATGAAATATTCACCTAATGAAACTGCTCTTGGCACAAATTCATTTTGTAAGTAGTGGTACCCAGGTAGTCCTACACTTTCTGAAACATAAAATTCAAGCACTTTTCAAGCACTTTCAAGGTCCATTTTCGAGTTTTTCAAGTTTTCTTGTCCTCATTCCAGTTAGATGCTAAAGCACTTTATTTTTGTATTTTGGTATAACAGTTTTTTTTAATACATGTTTAAACACAAATAAATATTATTATAATGTTAAATACTAAAATAAGTTCTAAAATCTGAAAAATTACCCAACGCAAGGCCGCAGTAAAATCAGAGGTTGACCGGTCCGTGATGACAAAAAGGATCACTGAGTTAATGCATTCAAACTTGCTAAAGTTGAATCTAAAGTTTAGTATGAACTTGGCACGTACGACCAATAATATTCCGAAATTCCGTTTTATATCAGAAAATAATTCAGGAGGCTGTCGCAAAGCATTTTGCCGTTCATCTGAGCCAAATTTCACACATTCAAAGAGCCGCTTGGCAAAATAACACCAACCCTGAAAGAAAACACCAACAAAAGAACAGTCAAAAGGCTTCGTTTTGATGATTGAAACACGGTTTTATACTAGTAACTAAAGAAGTGGTGGATTCATCTAATAGAGAAACCCGGGCGTTCAGGTCCGGTCCCGAGGACGTGCACATATCCACCGTTTAACAACATTTTCAAGCATTTTCAAGAACTTCATTTAAAATTCAAGCATTTTCAAGGCCTTGAGAACACATGATTGAAATTCAATTGCATTTTCAAGGATTTCAAGCACCCGTCGGAACCCTGGGTACCACTGTACAATAAACACGACCATGTAATGTTTTGCGTCCATGCTGAGAGCGAAGTGTGTGAAGGACCTGGAACAGCATGTAGGCGTCTTTAGCGCTGGGTCTCAGGGTGCTGACGGTGCGGCGATTACTGTTCCCCAGCACAGCGGGAGGATCCTCCGTCAGACCTGATGCAAACACACACACACACACACAGCTGTAAGAAGCACTACCCGTGTGATTGTGTGTGTCCGACCTTTGAACTTGTCGTCCTCGGCGACCATGCGCTCAAACACCACGGTCACGACCTGTCTGACGGTGGCGGCAGCCGTGTTGTTGGTGATGTTGTCTTTCGTGAAGTGCAGACGGAAGCACAGGACGATGGCCTGCGACGACAGGAAGAGCAGAAACTCACTTTTCATCACTTCACCACATTCATCTAATCAGGACGGGTGAAAGATTAACTGAGAGATTACCTTGGACAGAACCTCGTCGTGCACCACCGTGTTGGTGGTGAGCAGCACCAGAACCGTCTGCAGCAGCTTCAGCTCCTCCAGGCCGTTCTCCATCAGCTGCCACAGCATGTTGATGATGTTCCCCGCGGCCGCCTGCAAACGCACGCTCTCACTACACTTCCCAGAATCCTCGGTGTGAGTGTGTGTGTGTGTGCGCGCGCGCGCTCGCTGACCTCAGACACCACCTCGTGCGACATGAGTCTCTGGATGGCGGCGAGACACAGTTGGGTGATCTTGGGCTCTTTGGTGCCGCAGCCCATGAGGAACGGCTGGACCACCTCAGAACTGTTCTCCTTCAGCGCTGATGTCACAGGAAATGACACGTCAGCACAGGAAGCTCTCCTCCACACTCACCTGAGCAGACGCTCACCTGACAGGATGTCGCTGTTCCGAGCAGCGATGGTTTTGATCTTGACGATGCCCGACTCAGCGGCCTGAGGAGACACACACACACACACACACTCACTCTGTAAGCGGACTGGTCATGTGGATACACAGGCAGGGATAAATGGTTAGACAGATAAAAGACAACACAGACGGACCAACATTAAATGAATAGAAAGAGAATGATCACTACTTTTTATTCTCACTTATATGCACGTATAGTAGAGCTGCACAATTCTGGATAAAATGAGAATCACGATTTTTTTCCCCTCACGATTCAAGGATATGTTTTTTATTTTAAATATTTAACAGCAATATAATAACAACACATTTTACTCTTTGCATTAAATTTAAATGAATGGAATGAAAAATTATGAAAAGTAAGGTAAAAGTAATGTTGTAAAGAAAAACATAATATTTATATGATTGCGTACGGTGGATTTTCTTCCCGATGCGCACAATCATCGAGTTTGGCAGAATCGTAAAAATGGTGGATTAAGATCGTGCGGGGGGGGGGGGCTGGTGTTTGAAGATTTATCTTTTACTGATTAATCGTGCAGCTCTAATGTATAGGCAGGGAAAGTGAAGAAGGGGGAAAGTAAAAGTAGAGTGAGGTGAATGGTAGAAAAACGGTTGGACAAGGGGAGAGAGAGAGAATGAGTGCAAGGTGGAGAAACTGAAACATGGAAAAAAAAGACAGAGAAAGAAAGAAGAGGTTCAGAGAGAGAGAGTTAGACACACACACATACACACACACACACAGAAAGAGAGATAAAGAGTGAGATACAAAGAAGACAGAGAGACAGAAGAAGATAGACAAAGAGAGAGAAATAAAGAGAGCGAGACAGGGATGAATAGAGAGAGATAGACAGAGAGAGAGAGAAACAAGAAGAGAGAGGCATACAGAGAGAGAAAGAAGAGAGAGAGAGAAAGAAGAAAGATATACAGAGAGAGAAAGATGAGAGCGAAAGACGAAAGATAAACAGAGAGAAAGAGAGCAATACAGAGAGAGAGAGAAAAGAGGAAAAAAAAGAGAGAAAGTAGAGAGAGACATACAGAGGAGAGAGAGAAAGATACAGAGAGAGCTTTATTAATGAAACTGATCAGATTATTTGAAAGTGAAAGATTAAACACTTGATGCTGATGAACCACAAACAGCTGAGAAGAGCCATCAGAAGCAGATTCGGGCCGGAGCCGAGCGGAGCCGAGCTGAAGCTTAGACAATGACTCATTCATTCTCTCACACACACAGCACCAATGTCACCACTGATCCTGACCTTTGACCTCTCCACGACACGACCTTCAACCGCAAAACCCCATCATCTCCGTCACCTGTCTGTCTTTATCTTTCTACAATAAAGTCGCTCTAATATCTGTCTGTCTGTGCACCAAACATTCATTCTATTTTCTTTAACTCTTTACTGACTGCCTCTCACATCTACTAACAACAGGAGACTCGCTTGACCTCTCGACCTCTGCAGTCACCTAGCAACAGTCTGAATCACAGATTCAACGTGCTGAAAGGAGTGAAACAGAATTTATTCTTTCCGCGACAAGACTAAACCAATCCACGTGTCTGTATAAACATTAATATGTGAATTACATTCAGATTAAAATAATATCACTATTTATGTCAATCCAAAGAACCCAAAGTCACTGAAGCAATAATCGGCGGAGCTGATTCCCTTTTCCGAAACTTTCAGTGTCTTTCATTCGTGATTTCTAGGTTTGTGGAAGGAATTATGGGATGGAAGTAGGGAGGGTGTTGCTGCTCCTCTGGAATCCGGGAAATCTGGCCAATAAGAAAGCATTCTAAACCCACAAAGCTGGTCCAGGGTCCAGCGTCACCCACTAATCTGAGCAGCCGGGGGTCTGTCACCGCATCGCCGGAGAAACGATGCTGAGGAGATTAAAACCACATGCACAGAACAAACACTTTGTTTGATATCATATCACTGTGTGAAACATAAAAACTAGTGGTTTTAAAATACAATATAACATTATAGTGATACTTGATGACTGTCTCACTCTCTCTTGACTCTCTCACTACCCGCCTCTCTCTCTCTCTCTCTCTCTCTCTATCTCTCTCTCAATTACACGATCTCTCTCTCTTTCCAGCCCTTTCTCCCTTGCTATCTACTTCTCTAACTCCGTCTCTCTATTCTTCTCCATTCACTCACTTTCCAAGAGAAATCAAGCAAAGATGAGATAGATATATGAAGAAAATTAGTGCGTGTGTGCCTGTTTAAAAGAAAATTTCAATGCCATTTATCGCGCGCGCGCGCGCGTGTGTGTGTGTNNNTGTGTGTGTGTGTGTGTGTGTGTGTGTGTGTGTGTGTACGAACACGTACCTCTTTGACTGGAGGGAATTTCTTCTTACACTCCATGGAGAGCGAGCGCAGATCCGCCTGCATGTTCTCCAGGAGCTTCTTCACCGCTTCTGGACTGCTGGTCGACATCTTCACACTCGGTCACCGCGAACCAACCGCGAACGAATCAATCTATGTCAGAACACCGCTCCGCTCTGGTTCCCGTGCGAGACACATTAATGGTCTCCCTCCACGGCAACAAACGCGTTTTCGTCAGCCGGAAGTCTTGCGCGCGATCATTTCTCGGGCGTCTCGACGGGATGTTTTCACCACAAAATTATCTACAGTCGCGCTTTAAGCCCGACATTCATGTTTTACTCCCTTCATTCCTGCATCCCATAACGCTTGTGCGGAAACCGACCGCGCCACGTCACGTCTGTCGTCACTTCCGTAAACACTGACAAGATCCGCCGTACGGTCAGGGGAGTGGCGCCTCCTGGTGGCGCACAGCTGCAGCACATGGAATTATCAAAACTCAAAATCTGAAATTTATTTCCCAGATCGGAAGCGCAGTCAAGAAAAAAAATTCACGTGCCGTTTAAAATCTAAAACCTCATGTTGTACAGTCACAATTTACTTTACTCCATATTTCTTCACTTTACAGTACTCTGACTCGGAAATGAAAAAGTAGCACTGAATATAAATGTAAATATATTCAGAAATGTAGAAATATTTATAAACATTGAAGTTTGTAATAAGTCTGAATTTTATTAGGATTTTTAACAAATATCGTAACACCTCTAGTAGAACGCCACCTCTAATAGAATGCCACCATGACAAAAGAGTTGAAAAATAGACCTGGCGTTCAATTAGAGGTTTTACTGTTTATTAAATTATTTGTTCAAAATCAATAAAATGACACAGAAACACAGAAGTTTTGAAAAAGGGATAAGAGTAGCCAGAAAATGTCAATAATCATCGTAAATAACAGATACAAAATTCAAATAGTAAACTTTAAGAAATGTCACCCAAAGTTAAATCACAAAACTCAGATGATGCAGGAGCGGGTGGAAGGGTGTGCAAGGAGGAGTCGAACTCACGAACCACAGGGCTGCTGCGTTTTATTGACACAGTGAAAAGAGGAGCGCGATCTTACGCTTCACACATTTACAGCGTATTTACATCGAGAGCGCTGACACTCGACGTCTACGTGGCAGTGAATCTGAGCGCTTCTCTCGGCTCTACGCAGTTAGAAATAGATGCTAAAACACTGACACACGGCCATCTCTCCGAGCACACGGTAGAGATCCCGACCCTGTGAATCATCAGATTAAAACATCGGCAAAGACTTCCAGCCCGAGAGAAAAGCCTAGAAGCTCCGACGCATCACGCAAAACACCTAAAAACACTAAGTTGCTTCCTCAGAAAGCAGATGCGATAAATGTTTGAGCTGAAACAGTCTTTACAGACAGTGCAGGTTCTATTTCTACGTCTACCGTTACGCTTCAGCCGCTCTGCCACGGTGGGCAAAGGGTTCGATCACACACGAGGCTTCAAACCTCTGCCAGATCTGAAACAACACAAGGAGAGTAAAGTATCCTGGGAAAAAAACACATTATTATTTCTGCTATTCTTATACTAGAAGATTAAAACTACACCAGGGGAACACGATGATTCCAGTCTTTCCAGAAAGTCCGACGTCCTCCGATGTGGAGATGTGCTTTGAGCGGAGTTGAGAGGAGAACACATCGGTATTAGTGAGAGCAGAATATCACATTACAGACCATGTTGAGTCCGTGGGGTTTAACAGCTAATGCCTCTGAAGTTAAACGGACTACATGTAATAGATTACATGTAATTACATGTAATAGATTACAAGTAATGTGGAATTTCACATTCCATAAGTCCGCAAAATTGACAAGGACTAACAGAAATAAACCAAAAGAAGCTCAGGAGGGTCGGCGTCATCCCCGCTGATTCGTTTAATGCTTATTTGGCTGACGATGTTGTGTGAGGTATTGTAGGAAAGAGCGCCACCCTCTGGGAAACCTCGCAGTGGTCTGTCACAGGTCCAGGCGGGCTAACAGTGGGACTCCTTCTCGTTGACGGGGAAGTAGCCCTCTCTGGTCGGGCCGCCACGCTGGCGCAGAGTCTCTCCATCAGCCGCGAACACGGCCTGCATTTTCTCCTGCTCTTGTCTGGTCTTGGGTAAATCCGGCGAGGGCGTGGTGAGCTCAGAGAAGCGCTAAGATGGCAAGAGATGTTCTTGGTCATTTATACTTGATTTGCTGCGTTTGATCATTCAGAACGTCTGTTTACATTTATGAATACGCTATTGTCCATCGCATTGCATATTTTTTAAATGTATCGATTGTCAATTGTTTCTTTTTACATTGTGTGAAACGTACAATTTTTACCTCTGTCAGCCACCAGATGGTGCTCTTTATCTAAAGCTACTGCATTGTTGATTAAAACTTGGGGGCCTTAAATGCTTCTTGAGTTGACCAAAATGATGAATCTGAATCTGTGTGGGTTGATGTTTCTCCAGGTTCGGGATCCCGTCACTCACCTGGCGCAGGGAGCCTTTGGCCGCACTCATCTTCGACACGATCCACAGCGGGATGCAAACCATGGAAGACAGCGCCAGCAGCCATCCCAGCGCGTAACCCCACCACGGGTAGACGTACTCGTTATTGTACTTCAGCGGGGTGTACTTGATCAGGGAGAACGCAAACGTGCCCTGCAAAGACGCAGATCTTAAAATAGCACACTGATAGCTTGTCTTTTAGCCAAGAAGCACACCATCTCAAAACACACAAATGAGCGACTTAGCATTAGAACTTAGCAAGCGCACGAGGTTAGCAATGGCACTTAGCAAACAAACTTTTGCAGTAGGGCATATTAAGTGCAAATTGCAAATTTATTTAGCACATGAGCCCTAGCAGTCGAGGTTAGCAAAAAAGACTGATCAAGTGCTATTAGAAAATGTATTTAGCAAATGAGGTTAGCAAAGAGACTTAGCAAGCAGGGTTAGCAGAGAGACTTAGCAAATGCCTTTATCCTGAGCTAAAAAGGCTAACAGAACTCACAAAGCAGGTGGCCGGAGTGAAGAAGAGCCAGCAGTATTTGATGTAAGGCCCCGGCCGGTAGCCGATCATGTCCTCGATGTTGTCGTAGAAGCGGTTAGCGCCTGAGAAAGGCAAAACACAGACAAAGGTGTTTGCGCTCGACCAAAATTTCAAACCTCCTTGTTTTGTTTCTGACTCAAACATTTCTGTCTGATTCTCTATTGTGCTGCTTTTTGGTGGAACCAGTGCATTATGGGATTGTCGCATCACTTTGGAGGACGGCGACAGACTGTCAATTTGGCTAATGCTAACGCTTAGCCTGAAATGAACCTCACCGTAAATCCAGGCAATGCAGACCGTCTCAAATATCGCCACAAAGAGCAAACACATGCCGCTGGCTGCATAGTAGTCGAAGAGCTGGAAGACGTACATCCCTCCCTAAGAGAGTGAAATGTTACACACACACACATTATTTAAATGAGTTATAAATGATGTAATAAATGTTTTATTACAACCTCCGTCAGCATGATGAGTCCCACGAGGAAGGAGATGACGGCTACGCCGAGGATCAGCAGCTCGCGGCGGTTCTTCCGCCGAAACACCGACGGATACATGTCCACCATGGCGGTCACCAGACTCTCCACACACACAAACTACAGCAGAGCAGAACATGTCTCTCGCTTCATCACATCAGAACACACACCGGTTTACTGAAGAGAAAACTACTGAGACAGTGAGAAACCGAGTTCGATAATGAGAAAGCGAGAGATAAAAAGTCATACAGAGAGTGATAGAAAAAGATAACAACAGAAAGAGAGAGTGAGTGAGTGAGTGAGTGAGTGATTGAAAGACAAAAAAAAGAGTAAATGAGTAATTGATAGAGTGATAGAGAGAGAGTTAGTGAGTGAATGAGTGATAGTGAGGGAGTGGGTGGTTGAGAGAGAAACATAGAAAGAGTGATTGATAAAGTAGAGAGAGAGAGAGAGAGAGAGAGTCAGTTAGTGATTGACTGAGACAGTGAAAGACAGAGAGAGAGGGATCGAATAAGTGTTTGATTGAGAGAGAATGAGTGAGTGATTGACTGAGAGAGCAAAGGGCTTGGAGAGTGAGTAAGTGAGTGAGTGAGAGAGAGAGAGAGAGAGAGAGAGAGAGAGAGAGAGAGAGAGAGAGAGAGAAAGAGACTATCACCTGACTGTCCAGGCCGAGAAGGACGATCATGATGAAGAAGAAACAGGCCCATAACTGTGAGATGGGCATCATGGACACAGCGCGTGGATACGCGATAAACGCTAGTCCAGGACCTGAGTGAAAGCAGCCATCATGTTACACAAGAGCCCACCGATGCAGAGTGGCTAAATCAGAAGTGTGTCAAACGGCGACTGAACTCTGACTCTCACATTAGCAAACAAGCGATGAGGTGAACTTTCTTTTTCTTTTTTTTTTGTTGATAAGCGGGCAGATAACAGAGTTTACAGAGTTTGTGGTCAAAAGTCAGATTCACATTTCAGCTTTCACTCCGTTCTAAACGAAAAAGAGTTTTTTATACAACCGGATCTGTCCTGGTAAACTAGTCGATGTAACTCCCCGTGACACAGAAATGGAAGAAGCGGCCATGGAGGTTTCACTTCATTGTCACTCACCAGACTCTGCCACTTCTGAAATCGGGACATTCTGCTCGTAAGACATGAAGCCCAGAATGGAGAAGATGGCAAAACCAGCAACAAAACTGGTGCCACTGTTCAGACAGCACAAGGCCAGAGAATCCCTGCGCGCGCACACACACACACACACACACACACACACACACACACACACACACTGACGTCAGGCGCTTGTGTTTCATATATTTGGCTCCTCAGACGCTTCCTGACCTGTAGCAGTTGTTGTTGTATTTGTTGTAGCTGCCCAGCGCCGTCAGGCAACCCAGACAGATGGCGTACGAGAAGAAGATCTGTGTGCCGGCATCCATCCACACCTGAAAACACAAGCCACATGGTCAGTGTTTAGAAAGAGAGAGAGAGAGAGAGATCAGATTAGGGAAAAGAGATAGAGTGAGAGAGGTAGAGAGAGGGGGTCTAAGATAGGGGGAGAGAAAGAATGAATTAAAAGTAAAATAAGTATAGTGAGTGAGAGAAACAGAGAGAGACTGAGTGGGTGGGTGAGTGAGAGAGTGAGTGAGTGAGAGAGAGAGATAGAGTAAGTGAGATAGTGAGTGAGTGGGTGAGTGAGTGAGATAGAGAGAGTAAGTAAGTGAGAGGGAGGGTGAATGAGTGAGATAGAGAGTGAGTGAGAGAGAGGGTGAGTGAGTGAGTGAATGAGTGTGTTAGAAAGAGATAGAGAGAATGAGTGAGATAAAGAAAGTGAGTGAGATAGATAGAGAGAGTGAGTGAGTGTGTGAGATAGAGTGAGTTAGAGAGAGAGAAAAATGCACAATGTATATACTGTACATTACATGTATATCGATCTCACAACTGCCCTTTTGTATGTATATTTATATTCCTTTCATACTTTTATATTTATATATTTTATTTTTATTTTGGTTTGTTTATTTTTCTTTTACATTTCTTTATTATTGTGTTTATTGTATTGCATGCTGGTTTTTCAATTTATTTTTTATTGCTGCTGGATTCGTGGAGCTTTCGAAAGAAATTTCGTTGTACAACATACAATGACAATAAAAGCCTCTCTCTCTCAAAGAGAGTGAGTGAGATAAAGAGAGTGAGTGAGATAGAGAGAGTGAGTGAGTGTGAGTGAGTAATGAGGTCGGAGCTGGTTTGCCGGGATAGACGTGGGTGGCCATGGCATGTTCTGGGCGTCACGTGGGCTCTGATGCGAGAGCGGGTCAAAGGTCAGGAGCACAGATGAAAATCAAAGGAGGACAAAAACAGTGTGGCCCTGCTGGACGTCCCGCTCCGGGTCATCGTCAAAGCACCTGGGTAGACAAATCACCCGACCCCTGGATCTCATGTGACATCCAAAACATCTTGCCTGCGTCCCAGAGCAAATCCCAGAAACCATCGCACAACACACAAGTCACATTAAAGCAATCAAACCGCCGCATCACAGAAGAGAGTTAAAGCAGGGCAACCCTGAGGGTCCGTCCATCACTCCAGACTCCAGATAGAGAGAGACGGAGGTGGAGGGGGTGTTAGAGATCAAGGCAAAAAACGAGAGGGAGATACAGAGAGTAAAAGATCAAGTGAGATGATCGTATAGAGGAAAAGAGGGAGATGATGGAGGTCTCACCTGAGGGTCCGACAGTCGACCCAAGTCGGGATAGAGGTAGAACTGGATCCCGCGCCAGGCTCCGGGCAGCGTGACCCCGCGGATCAGTAAGATCAGCAGCATGACGTAAGGGAAGGTGGCGGTGAAGTAGACCACCTGCAGATAGAGAGAAACCCATTGGAGGACTGTTGTGTCTCAACCACACCAGTATAACCCCCGGACCTTCCCAGTGGACTTGACTCCTTTCCAAATGCAGAAGTAGCAGAGCACCCAGGCCAGCAGCAGACACAGCACCAGGTCCCAGTGCAGCGCACCCATGTCCTCAATGCCGGAGGAGATGCGCAGGACTCTCCGTCTGAAGAACGAGCCAAACGTCTGTCATCCTCATCACCATCATTGCCATCAGTCAGCATCATAATCATCATCAGTCAGAGGCAGTATCATCATCATCATCATCATCATCATCATCATCATCATCAGTCAGAGGCAGTATCATTGTCGTCATCATCATCATCAGTCAGTAGCACCATCATCATCATCATCATCATCATCATCAATATCATCATCTTTATCATCATAAGTCAGAAGCAGCATCATCTTAATCATCATTAGTCAGCAGCATCGTTATCATCATCATCATCATCATCAACATCATCATCATTATCATCATCAGTCAGAAGCAGCACCCTTATCATCATCAGTCAGCATCCTCCAACACTTTTACAAAATATTTAATTTAGCATTTGTAATGGTTTGGAATATTTTAGCACCGTATATCGTTATGTAGTATTCAATTTTACAATTAATGGTACAATTAATTAAGGTACAGTACAAGCTTTTGTAGTTGAATAGTAATCGTTTTAATACATTATGTTTATATTTTAGGCTTTTTATTTTATCTAAACAAGAACATAAAAACACATTTTATGCATAACATGTCTGTCTGACTGTCTGTCGGCACATAAAGACACACCAAATGTAAAACATAGAAATCGAAAATAACCAAAACAAATAATTTTACATGAAAACCATACAGTAAAACGTTTCGAAAAATAACGACACATACTCCCAAAATTCGATGACGGGGGATGTAGCGTTTTCCAGGTAACTCTGGTCCACAGACTCATTTCGTCTCTGGAACTCCATGCAGGAATCTGTGGGGAAACGGCGTGAGCGGGGAGAAAGTCGCTTGGAGGTCAGAGGTCAGGGCCTTTCACCTGTGTTCCAGGTGTTGTTGCAGGAGGACCAGGGCAGGTTCCACGAGAAGGAGTACGACAGGTAAAATATTCCCCAGGCCAGAACGATGATGTAGTAGAAGTTGAGCAGAGCTACGATGACCTGCGTAGCGTAACCGATGCCTGGAGACCACGCGGACATCACAGAACACACATTATAGACAGAAGCATTCTCCTGACAGACAGACAGGTTGGCAAATAGTGACATTCACCATTGATGAGAAGCAACAATCATCTAAAAACAAAAACACATCATCTGATGACACAAAGGTCATGACCTCTGAAACTGGGGCTGGCAATTTATTTAAAATCCCTAGACATGTATCAGAAAACGTAATTATTTTATTCAAGTATTTTATTTAATCGTTGCGTGATAATATTGTGTTTCACCTTCAAACAGCGGACTGATCTTTCTCCAGCAGGTGATTCCTCCCTCGCTGGTGTACTGGCCCAGCGCAATCTCCAGGAAGAAGACCGGAATGCCGCAGGCGAAGAGGAAGATCAGGTACGGAATGAAAAAAGCACCTGCCGAACAATTAATGGAGTGGAATCAAAGCTCGATCTGTGGTCAGGAGACTAGTAAACCCCAAGAGAAGTTTAGTGCAAGTGGATGGAAATGTTCCTCAGCCTCAGATCAGGAGAAACATCTCAGTCAGCATTTCTGAACACCGTCTCTCTCTCTCTCTCTCTCTCTGTCTCATCTTTATTTCTCTCAGTATCCTGCTCTGTCTTTTTCTGTCTCAATTAATCTATATTTCCCTTAGTCTTTCGCTCATGCTCTCTCTCTTTCTCTCCTCATCTGTATCTTTCTCAGTCTGCTGCTTTCTTTCTCACTCTCACACTTAATCTCTCTGTCTCCATATTTCTCATCTCTTTCTCTTAGTCTCTTGCTCTCTATCTCTCTTCATCTTTATCTCTCTCAGTCTTCTGCTCTGTCTTTTTCTCTCTCTCACACATCTCTCTTTGTCCATCTTTCTCTCTGTCTCCTGCTCTCTCTCTCTCTCTCTCTCTCATTTTCTCTTAGTCTCTCGCTCTCTATTTCTCTTCATCTTTATCTCTCTGTCACCTGCTCTGTTTCTCTCTCACTTAATCTCTCTTTCTCCGTCTTTCTCTCTCAGTCTCTCGCTCTCTCTTTCTCCCTCAGTCTCTGGCTCTCCCTCTCTCTCCAACTTTACCTCTCTCAATCTCTCTCCGCCGTCTGTCTCTCTCTGACCACATGTGACGTGTTGATCAAACAACAGCTGTGACCTTTCACCCGATGAACTAGTAACACTTTCATCAGGACGGTCAGGTCAGCAGGTCACAGGTTCACAAACACCAGCAGTTTCCAGATCCAACATCCTTTAGCCCCATCTCTGAGACACACACACACACTCACCGCCACCGTTCTTGTAGCAAAGATACGGGAAGCGCCAGACGTTTCCCAGGCCGATGATTTCTCCCGCCACCGACAGCACAAACTCCATCTTGTTGCTCCACTGGCCGCGCTCCGTCATCTTCACGTCCGTGTTCGGGACGATCTCCAGCGGCCGGCTCAAGCCGTTCGACGGCTCCATCTTACCCCTGCTGTCGCTCTCTCCTGAAACCAGAAATCTCAAATCTGTCTGTCTGTCTGCATTAAATGAAGAAAATCTCTAATATGACTAATATTTTAAACAAGCACACACACACACACACACACACACACACACACTAATACTTGGATAAAATTATTATCTCAGTCGCTTTAGTACAATTCTCAGATCAGAATTGAAATTCTCAAAACTATTTGTTCAATCTTCACATCATGATGTCACTCGTGCTCATCATATAGGCAGTTTCTCACTTCTTTGAACAAGTTGCAATTGCTTTGGTACATAATGCAAATGATTATGTACAATTCTCTGCTCTTTGATACATTATCAATTGTTTATGTCATGTTGATCAAAATGTATTATATAGTTCACTGTGCAATAGTCTTACTCCTCAAAACACCTAGTCATTAGCTCATCGTATAAGGCATTAACTGCAAAATGGTTGATCAAGTTGTCATGTGACAAACATATTTCTATATATCTTCATTATATGTTTTTTTTTCTAAATCTGTCCTGAATTGGTAACTTGCTCTCAGGTGACTTGACTTCCTCTAACAAAGGTGCATCTCATTGGCAATCAATGGGCAAGTATATACTGTATATGGCTGAAGCACAACACATTGTTCAATGTTTGACAATGGAAGGACAAAGAATTGGACTGTGATGTGGATGAGAAGTTGTGGCGTAACATACAGGAACGACGAGAGGTGTAGGAAGACCACAGCAATGTCCTATCTTTTTTTCCCTTTGTGTTACTGTTTGCAGTGGGTTTTTTTCCATGTTGGTATGACAAGGTCTGTCAACAATTTACAATATAAAGAATAAAAGTATAAATACGAAATCTTTTCCATCCTCTTGCAATCGAACAAAAAGGTGTAACTTACATTTCACAATGATTGTCATCAAAACTTTACAAAGTTTACATCAGAACCTCCCTCTAAAGTACACAGTTATATTGACAACATGACTAAGTGATTTGACTGTGTTGTTCATAGACAATGACACAAAGACTTGACATTCTGATCGCACTGACATGCTCAATGACATAATAACTTAGTTTTGAGAGATGAACTAAAGATTTTGAGCAAGTTACAGGCTTTTGCAAGAAATCCATGGTGTTTTGCTGTTTGTACAAATTGTTTTGAGAAATGCACACACAGATTTGCAAACTTCAATTGTGATCTGAGAATTGCACTAAAGCGACTGGGGAAAAACTGTAATACAGGATTTATTGGCAAAAAAGACACACTTATTCAACTCTAAAACGGTCTTTTTTTAAATTAATATCTTTTGTATAATTATGTATCAATAAGCAAAAGCACCAATATCACCTTTAACACTCATCTGGTGCTTTTTCTTTCCACCCGACATGACAACAGAGAGCAGACTGGAGGAGTCATGAAAGCTGTACACACTGAGCGTGAAGATTCCTGGGGTCATTTTTCATAGTTTGTGTAATTCATTTAATGCCATTGTTTCAGAGCTTCACAGGACCAAAGCCAAGACAATGAGTCCAACAGTGGCTCCTGTGTCTCCATTCAAACCTCACGACCTCACAGAGACGATTCTCACGAGCAGCCTGTCTGTCTGTGTCTATACCTGTCAAGCTGTCTGTCTCTTATCCTGTCTCACTGCCTGACGTTCTATGCGTCACTCCTCACACATCACCGCATGTTATGTCATGATGAAGCCGTGTGTGTGTGTGTGTGTGTGTGTCGCAGGATTACGTAAAGTGCGCGTCCTGGACTGGGGTCCAGTACGTGTCACGCCAGCGACAGCTCACATGAGCATTGTGGGAGACGGTAAAAAGACTCTCTCTGTGTGTGGAACAGAAGACTCACTGACTGTGTTCATATCTGTCAGCTCGAATTAGGAACTCAGCGGCTTCTTCAACAGGACCTGAGCCAGAATGCATGACATTACAGGAACATCCACAAACTCATTTATATGCCTGCAGGACAAGCGCAGGACAGGTGGAGCCTGAGAGATGCTGCTTAGATGCTGAGACATCACAGCCACCGTTATGGATGAATAGATAGATGATAGATAGATATTATTGGATTAATGGATAGACAGACAGAGATGGATGAATAGACAAAAATGGACAGACAGACAGACAGACAAAAATGACAGACTGATGAACGCACGAACAGAGAGAGAGAGAGTGAGACATAGAGATAGATGGATGGATGGATGGATGGATGGATGGATGGATGGATGGATAGATAGATAGATAGATAGATGGATAGATAAAAATGACAGACAGAGATAGAGACGGATGAATAGATAAAAATGGACAGACTGACGGACAGAGAGAGTGAGAAAGAGTGAGAGAGAGAGATAGACAGACAGACAGACAGACATAATTCCACCTTATATGTTTTATGCCGGACAACATACAAACATTCATTTCTTGTGTCTTATTATACAGGATCAGGTCTACAACAACAATCAACCGCCTATCTGCACGACGCTGCTTCCTGACCTCAGAGGTCGCGGGTCAGAGGTCAGGGGTCTGGCTTTAGAAGGGGAAGCGGCTGTTTCACATACTCGAGGGTCTCACAAGCGTCACGGTGGACGTCTCACCGCCTGGGGAATGTGCTCCGTCTCTCTTTTTGGGAAAACAACACCAAACATTAACCGGACCGCCCGCCCGCTGGTCAGTGAGACACATCAGCACCGGGGTAAAAATAGCGCAAAGGGATGGTGGCGTGAAGAAGAGAAGGAGGAAGAACTGATCTTCACACAAATCTGTCAACTCTCACTCACTCATTCATATGTATCACAAGAATCTGTTCTGAACTGGTTTTGGGACCCTTTCAGACCCGCGTGACCTGAGAGAAGAACAAGCTGAGAAATCAGACACTTCCTGACTGTCGGAATTCCCACGGATGATTGAAAAATCTTCATCAGGCATCTGACCGTGGAGCCATGACATGCCAGAGTACATCGACTGTTAATGCAGTGGTGACAGCTTCTTTTCGCACAAGAACCAGAAATTCCTCACAAGTTTGCAACCGTCCGCTGCATTCAGAAGATGTTTTTAATGGATCAGAGTTCCACGTCAGAGAGAAACCCAGGATCCTGCTTGTCGCAAACTATTGATAAAACCACATGGTACGCTTTGAGAAGATCGGGGCAGATATTCGGACGGTTTTCAAACGTTTGAGAAAGTGAGAAACTGGCTTCTGATCTTCTCGAAAGCTTGAAATCCCCTTCTGTAATCTGAACATCCAAACACAACCAGCGAAATGTCTACGGAAAGCTGATTGCTTCCTCACGTGTGTTTCAGACAGCAGCGTAGTGTTTGGCCTCTGCGCTTGATCTTTGGCTTCGGGCACTTTTGTAAACCAGCCAAAAAAAACAGTCCAATGTTTCAAAAAGTGCTGGAGACTTTTTCTGGACTAATCAACAACCGTTGAGTGATGGTCACTTCTTTGGACACAGCGGTCTTGTTTCTGCTGACCAGTCTTGTTTCTGCTGACCAATTGGAAAATTCCTTAAAACTAACAAAAAACGTCTTCAAAAGGTCAGTGATGGTTCCATAATGGACCGGAAGCACCAGTTTAGAGAAGCTGGCTTCAAACAAGCTCCATTGGTTCATCAAGAATCCCAATGAATGATAAGGAATCTGCACTGGCACGACACTGTAGCGCTTTGACAGACCATCTCCAACCATCTCCAGTCGCCAAGCGACTCTCCTCAAACACCTCAACGAGGAAAGAGCCAGAAAGAACCAGACTCAACTCAACTCACCTTTCATTGGGCTGCTGCAGGCCGGCCGAGGGCAGAATGAAGTCTTCTGTATATTCTCCGCGTTTGCACCACAGCGTGGAGTGTTTCTGGTTTAGTGGAACCAGTCAGTCAGTCACGGATGGTCCAAGTCCAACTCCTCCCCCCAGCACCTCCCTCTCGCTCCCATTCACAAAACACTGGAGACCATGAGGCTTTCGAGGGGAGCTGATGGATTGCATAACATCATCACCCAAGGCTCATTCTGCCCCAGAAGTTTTCTTTTTTTTTCTTCTCCTCCCTCTCGCTTCTCTGAAAGACAGCAGAGAAAGAAAACATTATGGCTGGGTCTCAAAAGACCACCCTGATCCCACCAGCCAGTGAAGAACAGAGCACACCGGTTCCACAAGGACGTTACTGGCACATTAACTTGAAATAAATCGATAATCGTAATCAAGCGTTTGCTAATCAAAGCCTTAGCAACCACAAACCTGCACCCTGGCAACCACTTTACAACCTGGCGAGGGCACAGCTCCACAGTTACCACAACACGCTTCGGGTCACATCGTTTCCCTTCCTGCTTTTCCAAGGACATAAACCTCCAGTTCATTTTTGGATTCTCGCGCAACTTTTGAATCAAATCCAGATTGCCTGTGAATTCCAATGGCTTGCTAATTCATTCCTTTATTTTCTTCATTCTTTGGGCCTCTGATCGCTGCTTGAATACTGATGCTGCAGGTTGTTTGTCTCCTCGCAGCGGTCCGGTGAAGCTCATTCAGGGGTCACAAACAAGGTCTGATGCGGATTCGGGTTGTTCTGGACACACCTGAGCTGTCGACCTGCTCTTCACAGCTTTATTCTCCTTCGTTCAGGAGAACATTAAGACGCTTACTTGTGTCTATCTGATTCCACCAAAATACTCGGAAACGTAGAAACCACACCAAAAAAAAAACACCTAGCACAACAAGTTACCTTGTCGACAATATGTGTAAAATTAATATAGATTAATTAAAAATTATTAATTATTATCTGAGAAAATAATACAGTGATTATGCGTGTTGACTAAGTGATGTCATCATGAATGTGTGTGTTGTGAATGCTACACTTCCAATAGTGAATCTAGAAATGTTTTAACCAAATCGTTTTTGTAACCGAATCTAATCTGGACAGGTTTTTTAAATCTAATCTAATCTAATCTGGACAGTCCAGAGCTGAAGCCTTCATAGATTCCCTGCGCTCCGAGAGCCGTTAATTACGGCATTCCTCTCTGTCCAACGCACGCGGCACAAAGAGGGAAAACAACTTGTCCAGACGTATTGTTCCAGGTCGTGCTTCGGAACGTTTAAGAATGGGAAGTCAGAACTGTTTTTCATGGCATTAGTCCACGTCACCTCCACAGGTCACCGGTCCGTCTGAAGCAGAGGCAGCGGCTCTTGTCTCTTCGGCTTAGGCCAGCGCCTGAAGAATGGCGGTTAATTACGCGGCGGAGCACGTGGAGCACAGGGTCCCGTCGAGATCGGCTAGCGGTTGTGCGGCAGGTCGAGCGACGCAGCGGGAGACTTCTTGCATAAAAGATTCTGGGAAAATAGCAATAAAAAAAAGGAGACAGAAACAAAGAGCAAGATCAGCTTTTACCTCAAGAGATGGTAGGATAAACATCTCTTGGAAAATATAAAAGTGGATGAACAGACAGATAAATGGTGGGTGGTCAGATGGATAAATAGATAGATAGTTGAACAGACAGACAGATGATATAAGGTGGATGAGCAGAGAGAGGGACAGACAGACATGATATAGGGTGGATGAGCAGAGAGACAGACAGATGGGATTTGATGAATGAGCACAGAGAGGACAGACAGATGATATATGGTGGATGAGCAGAATGACGGACGGACAGACGATGTAGGGTGGATGAGCAGAATGACGGACGGACAGACGATGTAGGGTGGGATGAGCAGAATGACGGACGGACAGACGATGTAGGGTGGATGAGCAGAGAAATGTACAGACAGACATGATATAGGGTGGATGAGCAGAAAGACAGGCAGACAGATGAGATTTGATTGATGAGCAGAATGATGGACAGACAGACAGATGATGTAGGCTGGATGAGCAGAGAGATGGACAGACTGATGATATTTGGTGGGTGAGCAGAATGACGGACGGACAGACGTGTAGGGTGGATGAGCAGAGAGACAGACAGACAGACGGAGAATATGGTGGATGAGCAGAGAAATGACAGACAACATGATATAGGGTGGATGAGCAGAAAGACAGGCAGACAGATGAGATTTGATTGATGAGCAGAATGATGGACAAGACAGACAGATGATGTAGGCTGGATGAGCAGAGAGATGGACAGTCTGATGATATTTGGTGGGTGAGCAGAATGACGGACGGACAGACGTTGTAGGGTGGATGAGCAGAGAGACAGACAGACAGACAGAGGAAATATGGTGGATGAGCAGAGAAATGGACAGACATACATGATATAGGGTGGATGAGCAGAAAGACAGGCAGACAGATGAGATTTGATTGATGAGCAGAATGATGGACAAAAAGACAGACAGATGATGTAGGCTGGATGAGCAGAGAGACGGACAGACAGATGAGATTTGATGGATGAGCAGAGAGACGGACTGACAGACAAATGATATACGTAGGGTGGATGAGCAGAAAGACAAGACAGTTGGACAGACAGATGATATACGTAGGGTGGATGGCCATACAGACAGACATGTGGTGAGTAATATCTGTGAGTAACCTTCTTGAGTGTGAAGCACTCTTAAGGCGACTGGCGCCACATACTGGAGGAACTGGGAACTTGAGTGTTTGTTTATTCAATCATGTGGTGTTCACGTTAGCCTTAATTAATCTTATTAATTAATCAATTCAATTAGTTCATTTATGAGTACATTACCTGACCTGCTTTTTCCATTTCTGGGTTACAAAAATATATATTTATCAATGCCTCTTCCAAAACTCCAAAACTTTAATCATAAACACTTGGACAATGTGGAATTAGACAACAGCGTTTGTGTGGAATCAGTTCACAGGTTCGGGTGGAGCAAATAGTCTCTAATCAACAAAACGAACAGAGAAAAGCTTTTCATTAGGACTTAAAAACTTGTTTACAAAGAAGATTTCATTGCTTTGATGTCAAAAGTTCCCAAGGACCCCCTTGGAGATGGTGAGCTGGGCATACTGCCCCACTGGGCCGAAGCAGGTGGTCAAAGATTACAACCCACCTCCGAGTGAGACCCTGCCCTGAGTCGCTGAAGACGTCAACAGGAAGGCCCTTTTATAACCAGGCTTGAGGCCAAATGGGTTCGTCCCAAATGGAGCTGACGGCGCGTGGGGAGAGGACGAGAACCAGCCCAGCGGACTCAGGATCTGATCCAGTCATCCGGGAGTTTGGCCACTCGCGGGTCTCAGTTGACGTCTGGACCTCCTCGTGGTTGCACAAGCTGCTTTGTCTGGGTCTTTGTGAAGCTCCGGATTTTACGAGTGTAGGGCCGGAGTGATTTAAACAAGCTGCATCATCGCAAAAGTTCATTTGCAAGGAATTGGCTCTTCGATGTTCATTACGACAATAAAAATCTCTGGAGAATTATTCTCTGCCATTATTCCTGACATGTTGTTCTGGACTTTAAAGGGAGTAAATAGGGAGTGTTGGCTTTTTCACAAAGCGCCTTGCAAAATGAACTGTTCTTACAGCTGCTTGAGACGGATCCGACCATGAACATCAGGAGGGTCTTATATTTAAAAAAAAAATAAAATAAAATACGGACTTATCCATGTCAAGTATTTACATTTTCAAATGTACATAATACATTTTAAAAAAAGCAACAGTGACTTTACGTTTTAGTCACAAAGACATCATTCACCACATTGTGATAACATCATTCACAGCATTGAGTATTTACGATGACATCATTCATCACGGTATTCACAATGACATAATTCCCCACATTATTCACGATGACATCTTTTATGACGTCATTTGTGAAGGCATCAGTCACCACATTATTCACAATGACATCATTGGGGACATGCATCCTTCATGACGACATCACTCATTAAAAATCATTCAAGATTATCATTCAACATTTGTGACATCATAATGCATGGCACATGGACTCAATGGCAGAGGGGTTTGTTTTTAACAAGGTCACGTAATGTGCACAGATGGTGATATGTTGTGTGAGGTTAGTTTAGAGAATGACTTGAATGTTGTGCAGTGAATACGTTGTGTTCTTAACTCATGTTCATCGGTCTCTTTAAAAGCCGTCTGAGGGGGTCCGCGGCTGATTGCGGCCCACTGCTGTGTGACACAGATAAAGCAGGACGGACCCATTCGGAGTTCAAAAGGGTGTCTAAGCCCCCTGCCAGATTACAGTCATTTACACACGACCTGTGCGCCGCCGACTTCCTTCAAAAGCCCATAGCCTGGCTCTACACTGCCGCTTGTTAAACTTTAAGGGGGAGAGACGGAGGATAAAAAAAAAATAAAAAAAACTTGTCTTAACCCTAAACTTGTCTTAAAGTCTGGGTTGCATTACTAGGGGTCTTACACCGTCACGTTGATTCACACAAACGGTTTCTCACATCAGACTTTATCAAGTGGGACAAAAATTGTTCATCAGTTCGAACCCACGGTCTTGGCTCTGCAAGCTCTGTGACTCATTGTCCTATAGCTGTTTCTGCTCAAATTACTGAATGTCAAGGGGAAAATGTTGAATAAAAAGAGAAAATGACAAAAAATGTTGCTTAATTGCTTTTTTCATTTTGTGCAAATATTTTTTTCAATGTCTGTATTTTAATTAATCTTATTTATTGAACTACTCAATTACATGCGTGTAAAAGACCACAATGCAACGCAGAAGCATTATTGCAATCGTGTCTTTTCCACAAATTTTTTTTCAAGGATACTTTTCGTTACAAGTTCCACCTTAAGAAAATCAGGGAGTGGCTCGTTAGCTATTAAAATAACATTCCAGCAATAATCTGGATTATAATCCCCAAGGCTGTGAAGAATCAAAGACTGACAATTTACATTTTCTTTTACAAGAGTTTGTAGAACCACGTTAAACATGAGCTAGGATTATAATGATTATACGATATAAAAGATTTTGACTGGGACGTGAAAATAATTTTTATCTGTGTGTGCTTCAATTTACGAACCGGAAATAGATTTAAAACTGGTACCTGTAGCCGACATGACAGATCCTAAGAAGTGGAAGATTCTGATGCACAGAACTAATAAACCACCGGGGAGGCTTTACTCTCATTTTACCATCTGGATTTCCTCGTTAATAAACGCGTATTGAAACCGCGAAATGAACAGGAAACATCCAGAACTTCATTCCGTATAAATAGTTTCTGAGTGGCTTTGGTTACAGTCTTGAATTCTTCGTCTAGCCACAGTTTCTGACATGAATCCGGTCGTTTGCCTCGAAGTTTCTGTAAAGGTCGTAGAATCGTCCGGAGCCTGGAGGAATTCCACATGACTCCGAAGAAAATGATTAAACATAACATCGAGTTTATTTAACGTTTTGAAATGTTAAAAGAATGTACACAAATTAGCAAAAGTGTACAATAATAAGGTTAAACAATTAGGCAAATTATAGACAAATAGTAGCTAATTCAAATCGTTGACATAAAGTGAGTGTGATGGTCAATGGCAACTGAGACCACTGCATTACACACAGTTCGAAAAAACTAAATTCGAGTTTTTCTTTTTGCACGTCGCCATTACAGCCATTGTTTTTTTCCCCCCTTTTTATCTGAAAGGTAACTATTCCCGTCTATTTCTTATTTTAAATATTGATATCCTTGTAAAACAGGTTTTGGTTTATTTTGTCTTAGTTACGTCAAACTGATTATCTAATCGGAGTTTAGAAAAACAGCGTGTGTGCGCCGCGCTCGGGACCAGCCCCCAGAAGGCGCCGCGGACGCGCGCTAGTTAAAGTGCAAGGCGATGATTGCGCGGGACTTTCTTCTCGCAGACTTTCACGCGTCTCTTGCTGCATCGAGGTTGTGCGGATAAATGGCTCTCTTTTGGATTGCGCTGTTGTCTTTATGCGGACGGCTGCTGGGACAAGGTGAGTTCACCGGCGTGATGTTTTATCACAACGACATGTTTTTACGTTTCCGTGACGCAGAAAATCCGAATGAATCTGCGAGATTATCTGTGACGTCACTCATCTCTGAAACGTTACTGTCCGTGGTAATGTTTTATCTTCTTCTTTTTTAAGAAGTTTGCTTTACCTTTTTATTTTTATCTTTTTTTTAACGGAATAACTGCGGTCGCATAAGTGCGTTACACTTATGACGTTTTGTTTGTTTGCTTTTTTTTTTTTT